>VXBJ01005623.1:211935-229679 GCA_013400055.1 Nycticryphes semicollaris
GGCTGGCTTGAGCTGGGACATGGTTGGACATGATGATCTCACAGGTCTTTTCCATGATTCTATGGTGTCTGGACAGTGGGAGAGGAGCAGGGCACTTTGGACCAGTTCTTATTTCCATTCCCTGAAAGGACTTAGTGGCATTTGGTGCACAATAATAGAGCTTTGGTCATCAAGGCATGCTGTGATCATTCCAGGCTCCAACACAAAGGGGTGCCAAGCCTATTTTCATCTCCCAGTGATGTGGATGGTGATGCTCAGCTGGTGATGGCAGAGTGTGGACCCCAACCAGGTGACCATGCTGTCTGTGAAAGGCAAAGCATTGTGGTCACCCTGGTCCACCTCTAGGGCTGTTTGATGGTCATCAGGGAAGTGCTCAGCAAGAGCTGAATCAGCCCAACCTGGTGTACACCCAAGGGTGCCCCATGCTAGGATGGTGTAGCTTTCACTCAGTTGTGCCACTGAAGGTTCTGAGAAAGGGCAGCTTCACCTGGTCATTGAATCACAGGTAAGATATCAGAATCTGCACTGCAATCCTTCCTCCTTAAAAATGAGAGGCAAAATGCCATCATTTACTCCAAAGCCTTCAATATGGAGCATTTGGGGACAAGAATTCTTCGCACCATGCTTGGCCAACTCTAAGCATGTGAGTCCCCGTGCTGGACTTTGACCTCCCAGTGGGGTTGCAATGCCATTCTCACTAACAGCTCAGAGTCCAGCTCCTGCTGAGGACTCACAAGGATGCTTCCCTCCTGTACAGTAAATAACCTGCCCTGCTGTGCCTGGACACAAGGGCAGGCACCAATCAGGCATGGTGTCTCACTGTGCTGATACGAAGCACAGCCGGGGAGAAAAAATAACCTTTCAGTTTTATGTTCAGTGATATATTGTTTTTAAAACTGGATGGGTCTAGGAAATGTTACAGAAGAACAGAAAGGGCTGTGCTTTTCCAGAGGCATAATGTTATGTTAGAGTTATTCCAAAGCCAAACTCTGCTCTGAGTTACGTTCCTACAACCTCTCTTGCAGGTATTTATAAAATTGTGATTAACAATAGCAGACATAGGGCTTCATTATTTATTGAATTGCCTTTCTTTTTAACCATCTATAAGCTCAGAGAATTACATATGGCCTCATTAACCTTTGAGTCACACTGCTAATAATTAGGGCAGGGAAGGTGCCCCCTAATCTGCTCGGCAGACTGTGCGAGTGCCCCGTAGAAGGGCTGCTGGAGGGACACCAGTGCTTCCCAGTCCACCTTGTGGACTCCATGCAGCTGTGCCAGCTCGTGGGTGACTGCACAGGAACCCAAAATGTTTGGGTGCTCACTGTCCATTTGAAGATACTCCAGGCAGGAGGTCTGAAACCCCCAAACGACATTGGAAATCCCAGTCTCTGAGCATCATTAGCACCTGTGTGTTTCTGTTGCAATGGGATATTCAAAATGGGAGTTAAATACGCAGTGAGATCGAAACAGGGATCTGAGACTCAAGAAGAAAAATGGACATGCTTCTGGGGGGACAGATGTCTCCTTTTGCCATTTAGTCTTTCACCAGTAGAAAGAACACAAGGGATGGTTTCACGAATACACAAAGGGCTTACTCTGCATCTGGGCTTGTACAGGAGTGCTCTAAGGTGCTTTTAAAATGCGTAACTCTCCATACAGTGCAGGATCCTAACTTTAACTTGCAGAGAACAACTTGGGAGCTTAAAGTTAGGAACCTACTCAGGTGCTTTGCTAGGTGCAGCCTCATACTATAACAAAAAACCTGCTTATGTGAACCTCTTTTCAGTTACCATCCAGGGGGGTTAAAGACTACAGCAATCCCACCCGTAGGTGTAACTCAGTCTCCAGACTTCGCTTTCTCTGGAGCAATTTTCCTTTCCAATTTCCTCTGGCAATCTCAAAGGCCGGTCATCACAGCCCTCTGCTGTCTAGACTCATGGGGGCTGTGGAGGCTCCCAAAGTTTCTCTGCTTCGAGCCGCTGTGAACTTCTCTAAGTTGGGCACAAGGGACAATTTAACTGTTCATTTTGAGAGACCTAACAGTCAAAAACTAAATTGCTTTGAAAGTAGAACCAACAGGGTTTAACGAATAAACAATAACACCATGGGAGTTTGCTAATCCCCAAAATCTATAATAAACAGATAAAGTTAATAAGATTCAATAAAAGAGAACAGCCCCATTAACGTTTTAAGAGCACTATCTAAACATTACACACATTATTTACTGAGTTCCCTAGCTGAATTCTCTGTACACAGGAACACTCAAAATTCATTATCTTTGGACGCAAAGCTTAGTAAATTCAACGGTAATTAATCTCCATTTACCCTCCGCGTGTGTTTCTGAACAGACGAAAAGTTCATTGAAAAAGTTCTTTCAGACGGTCTGAAAGAGAAGCAGTGCTTTGATAAACAAAAAAGCGCCAAACACAGGCTTCCCAAAGGAAAATAGAGGAGCTAGCCAGTTGTGTGTGGTTCAAGCCAGGTGCTCATTGCAAATTCAGTAGCGTGCACTGGCAAGCGTCAACGGCAGAGAAGCCGAAATTACTGAAATTCTTATGCCAGTGCAATTTGCTGAAGGCGAGGCACTGAGGGTTAAGGCAAATTGTGCATGTGTTGAGGATTATAAACCAAATTAAAATGGAGGCTAACAAAAGGAGTGCAATATTTATGCATTTCTTCATTCTTTTCCCTCCCTGGTACTCAATCAACTTCACAATCTCTTAAGGTGGCATAGGGACATTGCTATTGTATACATTCATTAGCTCTTAAAAAACAGGGCTCAGACATATTAAACTACAGAATTCAGCTCATTCTGGTAATTTTTATCAGTATCATAATTAAACCACCAAATATTTACATCCCATTATTACTTCTAGTTGTGAAATTTAACAATCAACACAAAAAATGCAGTAAGTTTTCTGTTCACTGTGCTCCACTTATGCTTCAATTTTGACATATCAACCCATTTTACCACATAATCCTCCACTTTACCTTAAATTCCTGCATTTGTGCATCCCAGTTACATAAAAGTAGGAATGTATTAAGCACCCATGACTTACTGCAGTGGAGTCCATTACACGGTATAATGCACTTAACGTTTGATATCCCATTTACCTCAACAAATATTTAAAAGAGTTTCTAAGTTATTAAGCACCCAGATTTGTGATCACCCAGCACGGCCCAGTAACCAAATGGGTTATCGCTTTGTGGAAAGGGAAATAAGTCCCCTATGAAATACACTCCTGGCTGTGTATTCCCAGCCCTCTGCTGGCAAGCCCGGCCGTGGAGCTAGGTATAGAGATGAGGACATGTGCCCATGTCTCTGCCCTGCACACTGTGTCTGGTGTCTCAGCTCCAGCCCTCCTGCACCGTAAATGGCACTTTTGAAGTCAAAATGTGCCCATCTGCCCTTCTGCCAGCTCTGCTGTGGGGTGGGAACCTCCATGAGCAAAAGAGGCCAAAGAACTGACAGCAATCATATTTTCAGTTGCCACCACTATATTTGCCCAAGCCCACCTGCAGGGATTTGGACTTCATTTTAATGACAAAAACTTTTGCTTGTTTGGCTACGAGACGTAGATGCACATTGTCCTCAGCCCTTGGTCCACAAGGACTGTGAGAGGTCCACACGAGTCAGCCCTCATTCTTACCTACCCATGAAAACAAAGAAAACTGGGTGATTTCTTAAAATTTTCTGTCTAGATTTGAGCAGATTGAATATAACTGCCTGGGACACTAAGGCTAAAACCGAGAATTTATTTGCATTTCCCTGTAAAATGGAGATGTTTTCAGTGAGGTCAAAGTCTCAGAACTCACAGATGCTCCAGGCAGCGCTGCTGGAGATGCCCAGGAGCCCACCATCCTTCATGTCACTGTACAAACCAAAGGACAAAAAAACTTCCAACTAGCCTCTAACAGTTGCAGCCTAAGCGTAAAACAAGCGACAACAGATGGGATCTGACAGACGGGGGAGTAGAGGGGAAAAAAACAGGCAATATTAGGGAGTGTGACAGGCAGGGGTCTCGGCACAACGGCAGCCTCGCTGTTGTCAAGTTTTTTTTTGTAGGCAATACATATTAAGATAGTATTTGGAGAGTTATAGATTTTACACTCAATTTTCTGGCAAGTGAGCAGGGAGTCACTGCCAACTACGATGCACCTTGGAAATCAGATTATTTTTCAAATCTATTCAAGTGTTCTTATTGTTTCTCTGAAAGGTAAAGATGTAAGGGCCAAATCCTGTTCTTTATTGCACAGAGTCTGATTGAATATTGCCATCAGGTGCCATGGAGCTACTCCAGATTAACAGTAATGTAACACCAACATCAGGATCTGGATCTTCAAGAGAATCACATCAGTTTTGCATCATTGCAATCAAGGGTTTAAAATCATATGGCTTTGGCTTGAAAAGCCTTATGCATATACAAAGAGGTCAAAATATGTCCCTTTCCCCGATAGTGGAGCAGATTGGGATCCGAAGGCTCATGTTTATATTCCCAAGCAGATTCTTCTGTAGGATCAGTAAATAACCTGATAGCAATAATTGAGATTACACTTTATGAATGGCATTATTAGGATTTACATTCCAGACGCAGCTACGAAGCAAGTCAGATGAATGAACACAATACCCAGTCCCGGTCTGCTTCCTTTACTCTGTCATTTTTACAGCTGCCCGCGTGCTGCAGGTGCTGATAGTACACACGCCGGACCATAATCCATGCGTTAACCTGATAGCGCACCGATTCTGGGAGAGACTGCCTCCAGCAATCATTTCAAGCCTGGTTAAAGGAAGAGAATGGAAACATCAGCTAAAATGTTGGAAGTTGTGTTTTCCAATACTGGAAATGAGATCCCTTGGGTAGCTTTTTTGTTTTCTATTCTCTGATTATTTAAAAAAAAAATAGTAGTAGTAATGTGAAATGCCTTACAAAGCCTAACACTAACCTATGTATTCCTCAGTAATGGGAGGTATGAACGGCTGGGTCTATAATCCCTTATAAATTTTTCATTCTATAAACTGCCCGTTAGCATTACTCTTGGTAATAGAGAGCTATATGAAGTTGGTAGGTCCTTTTTTTTAATCCCCAATTTACTGGGCAAGACAAAAAAGAACTGACTTGAAGTGAAAAAAAAATTACTCCCCTGGAGAATTGCAGCACAGACACTTTCTGGCAAATTGTTATTATTAAAATCACTTTCCTAGCTTTTAATATTGAAAATACTTTCAATCAGTGAAGAGCCTTTAATTTAAGATAGTAGATGGCAGGGATGTAATCGAGGAGACCAGACTAGCTGATCTGCCTCAGCACAAGGGCTGGACCAGACGATTTCTCAGAATCTTTTCTAGTCTGGCATATATATAAAACAACTCTGGTCTGACTACACCTTCAAAACTGCTTGCATTTAAGACAAATGAAGATGCCCTGTTGCTAGCAAGAATCGTCATTAAATTCCAGTTCTGCCAGTCCTGAGATACAATACAATGGGGCTGGATTACATTTGGTGATGAACCGAAATTGGAAAGATTTACTCAAGGCAGTTACCACATGGGATGGAGGCAGTGACTAAATAAAATACAATCAGGATTCAGTCTATCACCCAGAACCACGCAGAACTAGTAACACAGAAGGAGATTTTACAAACTACATCACTGTATTTGGCTCTGGCTTTTCCCTGCTGGGATTCAAGTTTCTTTAATAATAAGGATTAATGGCAAACCTTTAAAGAGAGTTAGAAGCGTGAGAAGGCAGCAGACAAGTGCAGCAATTCCTTCGGTCTGCACGCTCACTTTCTCTTTTACAGCTTTCTGGTCTGGGTCCACACCAAGGGGTCTCCCACCTTGGCAGGGTACAAAATCTCCCTCTGTGCTTGTACATGCATCCCTTGCTGCTGAAAATAACATCCTGGGGTAGCCCAGTGGCACCATCCATCCCTCCCCACACCGCAGGTACTCTTTCCGTGAACGGCTCCCCGGGGAGCACGCACAGACACACAGACACAATGAGAGCCTCCGACTGGAAATTCAAACAAAAATATGGCTGTCTACTCCAAAAGGCAAACTCATTTACAAAGGTCATCTCTGTCGAGGAAGAGTGATGGGTTACTCCCCTCTCGGAGGCAATTGCTGTCACTCCTCCACCGAGTTACATTCACAAGTGTAGTTTTGAAAAAGAAGAAACAACAACAAAAAAAAAAGAAAACAAAAAAAGAGAGCGAAGAAAAGAGACAAAAGCTCAGCAAGACCCCTATTCACAGAGCTAGCCCCACACCTCTCATTTCCCTCCTCGGGTAAAAAGCAGCTTCAAAAGACATTAACATCTTCCCCTACCTTGGTTCTCATCGGAGACAGAAGCCCTTCCATTTTGGTCCGATCCTCATGCCAGTCCTCGTCCCCCTACTTAATCTCTCGTGCCTGTCTCAAGCATCCCACACGAACAAGAGCATGTCAGGGACCGACAGCCAGCGACACCCTCGCGGCAGCTCGGCCAGCTGCCAACCTGCCAACTTGCAAGCCTCAGTTGCGTGGAGCACCGTTCCTGGAGAGACCTTCCTCCCTCCTCTCCCTCCTCTCTCTCTCTCTCTCCACTCTCTCTCTCTCTGCATAATCTGCCTGCAGCTATGTTTGTACCATCGCGGCTGACAAACGATCCCTGCCTTACGTAATGCATTCAGCACAGGACAAGTGATCCCAGTCCAGCCGCGGGGATCCGGTCGGCGGCGGCGATGGGAAGGTGTGGGACTTTGCCCTGCCTATTGTGCCGCCGGGTTTAATCCGGTACCATCCCCACGCCGGGGGCTGAGGCTTGTCGTCTCTCTGTGCAGGCTAGGAAAGCACTGAGAAAACTTCATCGCTGGGGAAAGACTGCGGATTCCCTGGGATCGACTTAAAGGGGTGTGATCCTCATCCCAAGCTTCAGCCCCAGCGGTTTTCCCCGCTTCCGAAACGCCAACGGTTGGAGGATTTTCTGCTGGGCGCGTTTGCTGTCGGCGAGTGACCAAACCCACGCTGAAAGGGAGTTCCTGTCAATTGTCAGCCGGGAATTGAGAGAAAGAAAGAAAGGAAGAAAGGAAGAAAGAAAAAAAAGAAAGGAAGAGCGAAACAAAAGGAATATAGTCCCGCAAAGTTGGTCAGCAAAAGACACTCTCTGAATGTGTTTCTATTAGCATTTTAATTCAGATCAGAGCAAGTCTTTGTGGAAAATTCCCCAATTGCCCCCGCTCCCCACATTTTAGTTTCCATCAGGGAGTGATGCTGGGACTGATTCTCTTTTGCAGGAAAATTGGGCTGGAAAATGGATTTCAGAGCTGTAAGCACACCAGCATTTGGTTCACAGGGACAGACCAGACCAGACCAGTCCAAAGTAAAATCCCTCTGAAACATCATCAAATGAGCACCAGCAGCCTGTCTCTTCTCCAAAGGTCATCTCCCCCTGGGGCCACCCCACTCCCTAATGCAGACACAAATAAGGCTCCCTTTCCCTGGCCAGGGGATAACCTTCCACATACCAGTACCCAATTTCTGTCCAAAAGTAAAATTAAAAACCCTGTTATACCACTAGAACCTGATTTTTAGTGTTAAAAAAAATCAGTCAGGCTGGTTGGAGCATACCACAGGTGGAAATTTCTAATATCCTTTAACATCAGCTCTTCTTCGAGACCCCAAAGCTACATGCTCAGGAGGAGTCACCATCTCATTAAGGCACCAGGCTGGGATTCAGCAGACCTAGTTGAACTCTGACAATATCACATGTTCCCTGGATGACCACAGGGAGTCACCTCATTTAGCTTTTCCCATCTAAAACTGCCCTCTGGTCCAAGCCAGCCACCAAGACTCCTGCAAGGCCAATGAGAGAGACTGCTTTCCAAAGTGATTTGCCCTAAATGTCCAAAGCAAGGAGAATCCTGTCTTCACGTCCTCTATGGCTCCTCACCCCTCCATAAACCTCTCCTCTTGCCATGGTTTCATGCTTTACTCGGGGCAGGGACTATCTCTGTCCACACGCATCCTTCATCCTTCGTACAGGCTCCTGTGGGCTACACCAACATGGAGAGGATGCAAGGGAATATGTTCCATGGTGGTGTACAAGGATACAGGGTGCAAGGCCTGGGATGAGCCCAGAGACAGATGTCCCTCCTGTCCTAGCAAGCCCCATCAGAAGTGCACCCAGGCAGTGACACAGAGGAGGGTGTTCAACCCCACACATCCCTTTTCCTCTCTATCTCTCCCTTCCAATCCTTCCAAGCCTGTAGATCTTGCAGTTTTAGGGCATTTTTCTTATTATTCTTTATGGGGTAAAAACAGGGAAGGGAGGTGCCCCCTACAGTGATTAATATTAATTTCAAAGATAATTAACTGTTCTCAGCCAAACTCAGCTCCTTATTAAATGTGAACAAATCTGATCATATCATATTGAAAGCAGAGATAAGTTTTCCAGAGCCAAAAAGACACTGTATAATGCTGGCAGGCTCATCTATTTCTTGCTGGATGTGTATAAGTATATTTTGCTATGGCTATTAACACGAATTTAATAAATGGAAGAATTAATGGTATCAGGAATTCCAGGCTCCTGTAAAACCCACCAACTGTCATTTTTCTGCTGTACAACATTGTGTCAGACTCTGATGTGAAGTTTACAAGTCTGCATCTGCGAAACATCCTCTCCTTCAAATCATGGGTGAATTTGGCTCTACACAGTGTCAAGAAGATCTCAAGAAGAGATCTCGGGCCACATGGTCAAGCTTTAATGCAGTATGATAATGTGGATGGTGCACCCATGGTAGCATATGAACGCCCAGTTCTCTTTTGAAGCTTGGTTCTGCTTTTAACTAGGCTAAGCCACAGTGCCTCATGAGGTTTCCTGTGTTATCTCTGTTTACAAGCAAAAAAAAAGGTAGTTTTCCTAAAGGCCAAAAGAGTAATTCAGTCTGGGACCAGAAAAGCAAGCCGGGGCCTTTCTGGTTCAGCAGCACTCAAAGCCTCTCTGATCTGAACGGACTGGGGAATTGTGCTGATACTGCATGAGTCAGAGCAGAGCCCAGCTCAGCAGGATGAGCAGGAATGGGGAAGAGGACGATGCTGTCTGAGCAGCACCAGTGGCTGCCAGACAGCAGCAAGCCCATCCGTCACAGGCTGCGACCCACAGCTGCATCCTGGAGGATGCTCTAAGTCCCCAGGCAAGGTATGAGCCCCTCATGGCATTACCGTGAGCCACAGCTGACGTGGTGTGTGACAGGGATGTCTGTCCACATCCACCTTCACCAGTGGGGCCAGGAAACCCAACTGGCTCTGCCTGGGCAAATTTTGGCTTGGCTGCCTGGAAAAGTGTTGGGGCTGGAGCTTTCCAGCAAATGTTAGAGCTGGAGCGGTTATGGATGGATGGGGATTGTGCACCATATTTCATTCTCCTCTCAATCTCCAGGCACCAGCAGGACTTGAGCTCTACTATTATCTGGGCAGGTGCTGTGCTTTTGCCTATGCAGCCACCAACCTGTCCTTCGTGTGCTACAGGAGCAGGATGACCAACCTCTGAAGGCATCCAACCTCCTCCATGCATGCTCCCCCTTCACATCCAGACCAGTAACTTTATAACTGTGGGAACCAGAGAAGTTTATCCTCACTTTAAAATGAAAGTTTTAGCTGCTGTAGCTGGGAGAGTGGTGCCGCGATAGTGTGTGCCATGGTCTGACACTTCCTTCCTCCCCTGGGCTGTGACTCATGGCAATGCTCAAATTACCACAGACTTGTTTGACAGCCTCCCCTCCTGCGATTTTCAGATCAAAGGCACAACAGAGGCAAAAGGAGCATGTGAACACTTGCTTTCTCATCCTCTTTCTGGGGAGGGGAGCAGCATTTGACTCGGAGCCTGGTCAGCTACACCCAGTGTATCTCAAGTTCTCCATCTGCAGAAGAGGGGACCCACTTGTCTGGTTCACACAGATGCTGCAGAGCTTCATCCTGTCCTAGATTCAACTCACCTCATCCTAGAAGAACTGTTTAAGCTGGGGTTATAATTACTCTTGGCTCCTTAACTAATCATGGGAACAAGATAGATACCTTGAAACCCCCTTATATTGTCATACTCTAAACATCTGGCTTCTGCAGCAGACCCAGGTAGATGTCTACCTGCAACCAGATAGATCCTCCCCAGACTCAGCACTGGAGCTGACTATCTTTCTAGGTTCTGCATTGACAGACCTCCATGGGCCAGAACGAGAGCAAGCTGCTGACTTTTAGCCAGCTAGATGTAAATAACTGAATTTAGGTGTCTGACTCTGGAGCTGAATGTTGCCCCAGGCACCCTGTAGTGGGGAAAATGGCCAAAAAAACCTGCCCTAATATTCACTGTTAGGCTGTTGGCTGAGGGTCCTAGAAACAGTCAGACTCTATGGTGTATATCTGAATCCTCAGCTTTCCTCTTGTTCGCTCTCAGTGCGTGTGTGCAACTGTGGATAAACCTTCTGTAAATTGAAACCCTTCCTAACCTTTGGCATGGGGATCCCAACACAGACCCAAGTTGTGCTGCCTGTACCCGTCAGAGTTTGGGAGATTAGGATTTAGATCCAGTCTCCATCTCTCCCTGATGCAAACCTGAGGCTGCCATCACCTCCTGCCTGCCACCCCGCAGAACTGCTGGCAGCCAGGACAATAGGCACTGCCACAGCCCAGCCGTACCTCGCCCGCACACCGCTGGCCAACCTCGCCACTGGTCATTTCATCCAGCGAACAAAAGGTAGCATCACAGTGTTGCCATGGCAACATCCCGCCATCCGAACGGCTATGGCATCATATAAGGGAGGGGGGAACATCCCATCACATACCGGGGCTGCGCTGAAACGTATCTTATATTTAGAACAGGCGGCGCGGGGAATACTAATGAATATTTAACACTCGGAGCGCCTTCCGTGCTTGCTTTTTTATTTTTGTTGCATATTTTCCGTAAGCGCAACATTTGCCTCCAAATGGTATGAATATGATTGCTACTGTGCTTCTCTCGTCACCGCTTCTCCAGATTTCCCCTGCGTTTTTGCTTCTCTTCTGTGAATAAAAGTCGAAAACACCACCCAGCCCTCATGAAAGTAGCATCTGTGAATTAGGACCGACGCTTGCAGCGGGTCAGGGGGTTGGGGAGGGAACTCTGATTCCCAGTCTGGCTCAGTTGTGTTTAGATTGTGACTTTTACTAATACTGATATGATAACAAAGGCAAACTGCTCAGGGGTTACCTAAAAATGGGTGAGATTTCCTATAAGAACCAGCCCCTTTTACGTTTCGGGTATTTTTTTTTCCTTTTTTTTTTTTTTTTTTAAATTAAAAATAGCCATTTTCAACAATTATTTCTCTGTTTTGTGGGAAAAAAAAAATTATCCACCTTTGTTTCATTCATCCAGAAAAAGCACTGTCCTGTAATTCCTCTCTTCTACTGTCTTATTTCCCTAAAGGGTGAATGGTGAAAAAAAAAAGTCGCCAAACCACTCAGAATCCTAAATTCTGAATGTTTCTCTGTGGCTATTCAGCTGATATGCTTTAAGAAAAGATAAAGGTGCTGGGCATGGCGGTGAGTTCTACCTGCTCCTGCCAGGGCTGTGCATGAAGATTAAGCATCTCCTGGTGATGAGCACACTGATTGTTCTGAGGATGCCAAGGGGAAGCGAGACCCGCAACTGGCTGGGGTGGCAGGGGGCACAGGTGCCCACGCGTTTGGGTGCAGCCTGTGAACTTCTGTCTCTAAGAGGTGCGGGGAGGACACAGCATGGCACAGCACAGATTGAGCCTTGTGACGACGGCTGAGAGCATCCTCTCTGGGATGGCACTACCTCTTTTTAGTCTCCTTTTTTCAGGGTTAAAAACTGTGATTTTTCAGATTTTGTTCTGAAGTCATCTCCTGGCGTATATAAAGCTTTGTTCTTGGAAAGGGCAGACTCTCAGCAATGATTTTTAGAGTGAAATGTGCTCTTTTCACTGGCCAGCGGCAAGGCATTGGGGTCTCCTTTGAGCCCAGCAGCGCTTCAAAAGCTGCTGGGTGCCTGAAAGCTTATCTGTGTGCTTCCTGCTTGGTACCGCTCCAAGGCACCAAGGATACAGGCGCAATTCAGCTGGCAGCTTTGCCAGTGATGCAAGGGGAGGAACTGCACTGTACTGGGTGTGTTGCTTTGGCAGCACTGAGAAACTGGAGCTGTGTGGTTTTGTTTGTTGTCGGTTATAGGGTGTATTTTCCAAACCAAGAAAGGAGGCTTTTCCTCTCTGAGACTGCAGGTGCAGTCCTTTGAGATCTGCCCCGTGGCTTCAGAAGGAAAGGGACCCACCTCTGGGGAAGTAAACAAGGGACAGACCCGTGCTCTTTGCAAGCTGTTCCACTGATGCATCATTTGCATGAGTAAGTATTGTCAAAATCATTTGCCAACTTACCCTTATATGGCACCAGTTTTAGGGAGGACTGGAAACACCAATTATTTTTCTCGAGTTCATCTTCAAGGTTCTAATGACCTGATTTCTACAGAACAGTTATGCTTTTTCCACGAAAGCAAAGCAATATTAATATCTCAAGGTGTTAATAAGATTTATTTAACTACCTTCCAGGTTTGGAAGGGAGACATAAAAAGGATACCTGAAGATCGTGGGTCTGTGTACAAGGCTGAGAGAGACTGACTTATGACCCTGCTTAGCATGGCCATCAGGGTCTGCCCATCCTCCTCCAACAGCTGTAAAGCATTTATGTCTATGACACATCAATGCTCTCAACCATTATTATCATGATTCCTGTTAAATCAATGTGGTAGTTTAGGAAGGAAATTGGCCCCTCGACCACACAAATGCACCACCCCAGCAGATATAGGTACTGCTGTGTTTGAAGAAGAAGTCATCTTCTTCAGAAGCTGAAAGGTGCCCAGGACCAAACTCTGGTTCAGTGACCTGAGCAAAGCTCCAACCACCTCGTTTCTCCTCGATTCCATCCTGGCTAACCAGGAGGATGCTTTGAGCATCTATAGATGAAAAATGGGAGCTGTGGAGATGAGGCTACAGACTCAAAATAATAACTGCTGCCCAGAGTCTTTGCCTCAGCAGAGAAAACGGCTTCTGGCTGTCCTGGCTCCCAGTGGGTGCAATCATGAAGCTGAGTACCCTGCTAGTCTTCTGACAAAATGTGCGCTGCAAATATGATGGGGCTTCCTTCCCTAAACAGTAGCTGGAGCTATGTTTTCCTTTTGCTGCTAGGTATACTTGCTGTTCTGGATGTTAGCAGTCAAAACACATACAAAGCCTTTTACTAGAGCATTAGGTCTATATATGCATTTTCAACAGGCAGATAGATGACTTATTCATCCACTTCAGTAACCATTCAAACAGGGCACGACGTTCGCTTCAGTGTAGAAAGCAACAAACACTGAGTGTGTTTGGTTTGCAAGAACAAGTCAACAGAACAGGGTAACAGAAGCTGTTTTTCCAATGTAAAGGACTACGCTGCCATCCCTGTTAATATCTCTGTCAAATTAAACTCTTTCCCAAAGCTACAACTCCACTAAAGCAATGCTATTATGCTCTTGGTTAGAAACCTGATTATAGCCACTTTATGTCTGTAAAAACACAACCTCTGATGCAAGGTGACTCCCAAATACTCTGCAAACACTCATAAATGCACTTTATGCTCTATAGACACGTCTCTGTGTGTATTGGGAGAGGAGGCCCAGTTCTCACAGGGCAGACAAGGCATTAAGTGAGAAATAGGCATTTCTCTGAAGTGTAATGTCATTACAACTGTGAAATTCCTGGACTGTGGTCATTTTGGCCTGAGGAAGAGGAAAAAGAATAGAAGTTCTGGGCATAAAGCAGAAATAGAAGACAAGGGTGGCAGGGAAGAAAGGGCTTGACAAAGTACAATAAATTATTATTACATAACAATTACAAATAAATATTATTACAAAGAGTAATAATCATCTGGCTGGCCCAAAAGCAGTCCTGCAAAATATTATTTTATGCCAAGATTCTTTAATACTTTTTAAAGGTTTTTAAAGCAAATCAGAACCCCAAATTAAAAGAGCAGCCAGAGGCCATGTCTTCTCCAAAGTGCCCATGCAGTTTTGGTCTCTCTGAGGGTTAAGGCTGGGCAAGAATTTTGCAGCTGCCTGGCTCTCAGAAGGTACATCTGCCTGAAAAAACATGGAGGCAGGAGGATCACCTGGATGACAGATCCTGCACACCCCCCATATGATGGAGACAGGCTGCCTCGCAGGACATGATCAGATACTTGAAAACAGGGCCCAGGGAATCAAGCAACATCTTTCTCTCCCCGTGATGATCCTCCATTTTTTTGTTTTATGCATTTTTTTTTATCTTGGTTTGTTCAACCCCTAATAAATCCTACCCTCTTGGCAAACTCAGAGTCATCACTGTCTCTGTCACGTTTACCATCTGGCACAGGTGACAGACACTGCTCCCCTTTCAGCTCAACTGGGGTCCCTGTCACTCCCCAAAATAAAAACTGTGTTCAGCTGATGCCAGTAGCATGTCACTGCCTTGTGCTGTAATGGGCATTTCTAGCTGCACATGTGCGTCTGCTTCAGCAGCTACCAGTGAGCTTTTTCTTGGGTTACTGTCCTCCGTGAGCTTCAAGCCTCCCTGGGGAAGGCCTTTAGCTGACCAGCTATCAGTCACTACATCTCTCAGTTGTGATGGTTTCTGAGCAAGGTTTCATTGGTGTTGGAAAGAAGACGTGGCTCAAGAGTCTCAAAGGCTGGGGATCACTTTTTCCTTTTCTGCGCATCTACTTTCCTGAGCCCATTCTGCTCATTTAAACTTTAGGTCCTCTCAATCCCTCTCACTCCCTGGATTCAGCTCTTGGAGGCAGGGGCTCTAAGCATCAGCAGAGGTGCAAGCCCCTGTGAGCTGCTCCTCTCATGCACAAGCCACAGTCACAAAGATACTCTTCTTAGAATATTTCCTATCTTAGGTCTCCCTGCTGCCTCATTTCTTCATCTTTACTGGGCTAATGGGACGTTTATCCATCTCCCAGAATGTCAATAAAGATGTAAAATAATGATGCCAGCACAGCATCCCCAGCAAGGCACTGGAGAGCTTCTACATATAATGAATACATATCATCAGCCTGTTTTCAGCCTAAGCAACAATCCCCACTTACATCAAAGCCACATCTGAATTAATATTTGATGCTGGAATTCATGCCGCTATTAGATGCTGTTAAAATGCAGGGCCCCTAATCTTTCTTCATCTGGAAACAACAACAAAACCCACTGAACGAGGTCAATCTTCAGAGGTGGGATTGGTTTCAGCTAACTTCAGACCTCTATGGTGTGGCTGGCTTCAGCTCAGCTGGTTCATTATCATTTCTTTATCATGAGTGGAGTGAACTGTCACTTACAAGGCTCAATTCCCCTGACCTGTGTTAGGATAAGGTCATGTGTGTCCTCGTTGTGGAACAGAAATGTGCTTTTTTGTGTTTCCCATGCCACAATCCTGGCAGAAATAAGGATGAAAACATCTCATTAATGTTTCTGCTCATTATCCTGACATGGTGATTGCCCATCTGAGTTATCTCCCATGCAATAAGAAGGGCAGTCACCAAGTTGGTGAAGCTGAACTTTTAAACACGGTAGATGATATACAATATGGGGCAAAATCTAAAAATTGTACCAGTTGCCTGAAATTTGCCCGCTATTCACGACATTTTCAAAGGTGATGGACAGCAGTTCAATAAGTTACTCAACTAATTCACTTTACACTGGTCTTAGCATCACCTGATGTAAAGACTGCTGGAAACCCATTTTTTCTAGGTGTTCCCTCACTCTCTTTTTATCTGCTCCTACTTTTGTGAGCTCGTCACCATTTCTAAACCATTCTTCCCTCTTTACTTTGCTTTGCTTATTAAAAACAGTTTAAAGGCAGCATCATTCTACAGACACACAAACAAAGATCTATCCAAAGAAAGAAATCTGTTGGGTGGGGATTATCTTCTGTCAACTCAAAGAAGGTTGGTGTTTGTCTTCTATTAGTCCTTATGGGAATTGTGCAGATGTAACACGAGGTATGTGTTATGTGTCTCCCTCTAACCCATAACAGGAAAAAGTCTCCCACAGCATCCAGGGGGATGAAGTTCAGCCCTACCGCTGGAGGACTGAGCTTTGATTACCCCAAAGAGCTGTAGCCAGGACTGTTACAAACATCGATCTTCAAAGCATCAGCGGGATCAATACAGTTGGAGCTGTGGTGCAGTTATTGACATGGGGGTGACTGAAAATAAAAGTCAACCGTGTGACAATGACAGTGGCATTTCTCCATGAGCACTGTCCTGGCTTGTGCCTCAGGGCTCACATGTGGGATGAAAGCAGCTCCATGCTTTGTGCCCTAGCCACACATTGCAAATATTTGCTGAACATTTCAGGCAACACTGTGGTCTGCTGGGTGTAGCACGTGGTGTCTCTTATCCATGTGGAGCATGATTAACTGCACAAGGAGAGGGACCTCAGCTTGTGGGTGTGGAGCAGGGGTCCAGGTCTACCCTGTCTCCTGCCTTGTAATCCCCTGAGTGTTTATGGCAAGTTATGTTGCAAACCCCTACACACTCTGTTTTATCACTCTGGAAGTGGAGATAATCTATACCTCAGAGGAACATTGCATGGATAAGTCAATTAACTATGTAATCACAGATGGAGGATGCAAAAGAAATGAAAGAAATGCAAAGGATTAGTTCTGCAGAGCAACGCTGCCAGGCACAAGTACATTTTTAGATCCTTTTTTTTTTTACCCTCCTAACTAAAAATCACTAGTCCTGCTTACTCTGTTAGTGGGGCATCCGTACCAGTATCAACTATATTTGTAGCTGACACTGGAAAGGTGGGAGCAAGGTCACCTGGGCTCAGTATGCCTACCTGGGCAGCCCAGCTTGACCTGGCACCAGGTCACCAGCACTTCTCTGTTGCCTTTGCCTGGAAAACACTGCATCTCCAAGAGAACAGCAAACTCTCCTTGTCTGTGTCACAGATGTAGACCTAAACCAGACAGAAAACCCTATCAGGATGCAGAAAGCTCACTGCTGGTTTTGGCCTTTGTTTAAGTCCCTGGATCTCCTGGAGCCCCAGGGTAAGATCAGGTATGGGCTGGGAAGATAGATGCTGCTCTTGAGTTAAATCAACTGAGCAAATAAATAATAGGAAATATTGTCAGCACTGAGTTCTTAATGGTAATGAAATAGCAGTAGCAATGGGTCAGATTTCAAGATAAGCTTCTCAACTTCCTAAAGACTTTTGGCCTTTAATCACCAAAAGCATTTTCTTCAGATGTTTGCTGAATACAGCAGTGATCTCCAACAAGGCCAGCACTGATACTGCAGCATTGTCTCTTGCCTGGTGCTATCCCATTGTTATTACTAATCACTGCTTTTAAGTGTTGCTACCTTTGGAGAGCCAAAATGTGGGGTATGTTCCTGGCTTGGCCCCCCTCTTCCCTACAATGGATCTATCAACTTCTTCCCTTGGAGCTGCTCTTCTGCCAGCCACCCCGCTTTGAAGCAACCTTGCTGGTGTGTTCCTTAGAGGGTCTCCAGGACTGTGCTAAGGCTGGGCTCAGAGACACACACCTCGAGAACACTACATCATGGTTGTCACCCCATCTTCAGTGTGCATTTCTCTGCCACAGTTGACCACTCCTGAACTGCTCCTCAAGGTGCTTTTTATTCCTGCAGAATCTCACATAGGTAATCTGGAAATATATATATATATATATATATATAT
>VXBJ01005623.1:229709-270520 GCA_013400055.1 Nycticryphes semicollaris
ATATAGTTTATTTTAATGCACTTTAAGAACATTTTTAATATCTGGGATTTAAAAAAAAATCCTACAACAACTGTACAGACTATATAAATTTACTCTAAATCAATGTCCCATAGATAATTAAGTGGTCCTCATTTTAAAAGGTCACTTAGAAACATCATTAGATTTATTACCCACTAGTGATAACCACCTGGGAGGTAAAATTACCTCACCCAAGGAAAACTCATCCTGTAGCACTGCAGCCTGTAAGCACTAGTGTCAGACAAGCAGACTGTACTTTTGTGAGATGATTTATCTAGCAGTAGTAAGCGAAGGAGCTCCTTCCCTTCCACAGCCTCCTCAAACCCAAATCCATTCCCCAGTTCCCAGAGCTGGTGTGCCTATTTATCTGGGAGATATTGGATTAGAAAAAAATAATCTCAGCTAAAAGAAAAAACATGTAAGGAAAAAAATATCCCCACAAATGTCAATAAATGAGGTTTATATTACCTGCCCTGAGAACAGCTGTAAGTTACAGCAGAAGGAGCAAACAGCTATGAAGAGGGAAAGAATTTCATCTGCTGCTAGGGAAAGTCTAACACAGGATTCCTGTTTCTGTTTGAAGTGTTGTCATTTTGCAGATCATGGTGAACTTCCTGTAGTTTGTTGTTTGGTTTTTTTTTTCAAAATATAATTTCTTCTTATATAAGCGAAGTCCTTAGGCACACTTGCACTGGCAAAATAATGCTTTTGCTGGAAATCTATTTTGTTAAAAAACTTCAGTAAACTACATCAGACAAAGGACTCTTTTGTCCTGGGCTGTACAACCCAGGAGGGTTGGGCTGTAGATCAGACCTTTACCAATAAGCCTTTAATAATAATGCAGAATAGGCTGTTATGCAGATCAGCTGCTTTCCTGAGTTTTACAGAGAAAAGAAAAATATTTTACAGTTCTTATCATAGCCTCAGGTATCTAAAATTTCAGTATCACTACATCTTCTGAAGTACAAGGGTCAAATACTCAGTTGGTTAGTTGCTGAAAGAGTCCGCAGTGATTCTGTACTCAGTGCATATCTCAAAGACATGATTGCAATAGGGAAATAGGAAAATATTCTGAAGTGAACAGTTTGCAGGCTGGTTTCATACCTGCTTGTCTGTTTTAGTTTATTGGTAACATTTCTAGCTGATGTGAATAGCCCCCTCTCATCCAAATGACTTTAGCTTAGACCCAGTGATGACATTTCCAGAGCAAATGTGCATTCCTTCTGCATAAATGTCATGATTTCCTTGTCAAAGCCATTTTGTTACAAAGATGGGAGACTGACTGTGGTCCGGAGAAGAGACTATCCTCTTGTTTTCCTGATGCAGTGATGCTGGGTTTATTGAAATTCTGTCTGGGATCTGCTGGATTTAGAGCAATGGCCAAGGACTTTCTGTCCCCCAGGTTAGCACGCCTACAGCAGGGCTGGCTGAGCTGGATGTGAGATGACTTCTCACTCTCCCTCGTTTAAATGCAGCCTGTTAACTTAAACCATCACCAACAATGCAGCCCAGGCAACTCTGCAAAAGAGAACTTGGTTTGCATGCTCTAGCTACTGGTAGGAAATGCAAAGTGGGTACCTTTGCAAATCTAATTCTCCCTCCTGAACACATCGTTTCCTGCTTCTTGGCACGGCCCTTTTCCCTTTGCTCTCTTCCCCAGGGCTGCAAGCAGAAAAATGTCTGGACCAAGGCTGTATATGGCCACAACTTTCTCATATCTCGTGATTTAGCACACAGAGAAACGGCTGGTTCTGCCTTCACAGGGGCCAGGTTGTGAAACTCCTCCTTGCACTGCAAGAGAGCAATATCAAGCAGAAATGACAATACATTGAGTGCTGAAAACAGCCAAAAAAAATCTGTCTCTTCCATTGCAGATGTTCAACCTCCAGGATAGCTGTGAGGCTGACATGATTTTCAGACATTTCCAGCTTGGTTTTCTAAGCTGTTGCTTGTAACACTGAGCACTCTCCCTAGGTTCAGCGTAGAGAGTCTTCCTCTGAAGCATCCCATTCTCCCAAGCAATGTTGCTCCACCTTTCTCTCCTGTTATGTTGGTACTTCAGTCATGCCAATAGGTCATCTCTAAAATCATAGCCCTCTCTCTTCAGGGGCGTGTTTCTTTACACAAAAATGGCTTCTTGGGATAAGAAAAAAGTGGATAACCAACAGTCTAGTCTCTCAAAAGACTTTTACCAGAAACCAAATGATCAGATACATACATTAATCCTAATTGCGTGCCACCATCACTTGAAAACCACCTATAACCTAACTGCATATTTCAGCTCTTTTCTGTTCCCTTGTGTCCTGACGATAAATAAGGTTTGGCTGCAATTATGTATTAGAGCAAACTGAAAAAAACCCACGATCTTTCTAAGGAAATATATCATTATTGTGTGATTGTGGCAGAACTTTTATTATTTAAAAGCAACATCTTTCTGCCTATATTTTTTTGCCAATCACATTTTTAAAAACCAAATTAAAACCTGCATATTTTTCTATATACGGGTATTGTTGAAACTGTCACACCTAATAAGAGCACGAAAAGAAAGATGAAAGCTCCATGCTCATTTCTGAGCAGCTGGGAACAGCACTGAGAAAAGCACAGCAATTGAGATTAAGAGAGAGCCTTCATAGGGCAAGATAACCCAGCTGCTTGGAAAATCAAATCTATTGAACATACAGATTTCATGCAACAAAACAATGCCTTGCTGATAAAAGAAAATACAATGCTCACACAGAATTGTATAGTCTTCGATTCAATTTGAAGATAAACGGGCAGTCCTATATTTTTCTCTTTAGAAAAAGTCAGAGTTAGCTTTCTAACTGTGACTATTCATTGCCTCTTTCTGCCAACTCTGAAAGATCAGCTCAGAGATTTTCATTTGATAATAACATACCCCAGAATTTACTGGAAAGGGCACTTGTGTGGGGAGTTAGGAAGTGCAGGTTCCCTTCCAGGGTCTCATGCTGGCTTTAGCTACCTCCTTCAGTTCTCTTTCTCCTCAGTCTTCCTGTGCTAAAGAGACATCAACGCCTCCGTAGAATGTTTTGACATTTCTAGAAGAAAAGTGCAATACCACTACCCCACCATTTCTGTACTCCTAGCTAATTCATGCTAAGAAGTCAGGAATAATAGGACTGCAGCTACAAAACTGATCATGAAATGTTTTTCCCTCTGATGTAAGCTGTGCACATCATAAGATGCCACTATTTTCTCTTGAAAACACTATTTGGGCACAAATGTTTTAGCTTTCTGAGAAAAATAGTTATTTTCTCATGGGAAGTGCTACTTGTTCACGATCTTTAAATCTTTAATTGAAATCTACTTTTCCATTGAAAGATGATTTTATGTAATCATTTTTTTTGATCAGCTGTGGAACAACAAGCTGCTCTATTGGGCTTATAAATATTCTTTACCATCCAGATATAACACTTCACCTACATTGAATTTTTGGACCAGGTATAAAACATTGATCAATCCCAACCGTTCTCCATTCTCTTTTTTGTGCTGTGGAAATTATGAATACAAAAGTACTTTTCCAACACCAAGACACAGTCTTCTTTCACAGACTTCAACAGCCTTTGTAAGAAGCTTTGTCAAAGGGTTTGCAAAGTTCAAGGAAATAATTCTTGACCAGTTTCCTTTTGACCCATTATTTTATTGGTGTTGAAAGAGTTCAGATAGGTTGGGGGAAGGATATCATATTCTTGTTTAAGTTACAAGTAGAGTTCCCTGCAAAAAGCTACTGAAGGTACCACTGTCAGTGTTCCTCCCTGCTCCTGCTTAGACCAGCAATAATATATATTACAACTTGTAGTCCTGAAATTACCCTCTTGGGATGAATTCCTAACACCATGAGTCCTTTCTTGAGAGGATATAATTTACAATGTTTTGATTCTCCCTCCTTTCTTCCTGGCAAATCTGGACTCGAGCCTTTACATCTTTGCTTTGGTATCCTCCAGCCCCTGTGAAAATGATGTGAGTTTTGGCCTTAATAACAAGCCATGTAAAATCTACATAATTGACCCCTTTTCTGAAAATATTTCAAAGCTCTCTCTTTAATCTTTGAATATGCATTTGTGGAAGGAATGCCCTCATTTCAGCAGACCCCTGTTGCATACAGAAGCTTTCTTGCTGCCATTCAGAAAAAACAACTAGGGAGTTGTAAGAAATGGGGGGTTTTGCTTCCCAGATGCCCTACTTTTCCTTTCTGTGTGTTTTTTTGCAAAGGAGCTCTATCTGTTTATTGCTGTGCATTACTGCACATGATAATCATCTACATATTCATGGGATATCAGGGTGACTGGGTCCCATGTTGAGATCCATGAGCCACTGGTGATCTCTGGGGCTGGGTTGAGCGGTCCAGAGTTATTTTACAACACCACCCAGAACAGAAACATTTCTATGGCTGCCTGTTGGGATAGAGAGGTATCCCAAGCAAGTGTCAGAGATGAGGACTGGATCTTTGACCCAAAGACCTTGAAGCTGCTCATCAAAAAAATGGGAAACGTTAAGGCACTTCTGCCTTTGTTCAAGGCATAAGCCATCAGTGTGACCATTTTCCACTGTGTATAATCTGACTAATTTCAGTGCTACCTGGTCAGGTTCAGGGCTAATCTCTTACGACTTGTGAGCCCAAATTAAAGTTCATTGAGTCCATGGCACCTCCTCATTGAACCTGAAGGGACCTCAGAGCAGTGCTTGTGTGGACCTGAAACAGTGGGGAAGAGGGTCTTCGGTTTTTGGGTTTTTATTACTTGTCAACATTACTGACCTCAATGTGAGCTTTTTTTTTTTTTTTTTTTCTGCAGCTGAAGGCAGTTACAACTGTGGGTAGGATCTTGCTGGTCTCTGTGTGTTAGACAAGTTTTCCTTGCTTTGGTTCTCATGCGGGTTGCTGAGACCTGCCTAATCACAGGTGGCATGTGATTTACCACCATGCTTTAAGCCAGTTAATATTATTTAAAGAGATCTACAAACATTGCCTTCATCTCCCTTTTTGAGGAATAGTGTCACCATGGGAATCTTGAGCAACTGATTGTGGGAACTGATGGCATGTGCCATTGTGAATAAAAGAGACAAGATTGGTGCATTGGATAGAAAATCACAGTCCTACATTTCCACTGCTTGCCTTTCCTAGCTTCTCACAGCTACACTTCACCGAAACCTTTGTTCTCTTTCCCTTTAACATTTCTGTGTTACTCAAGTGTCAACTTCTTTGCAAGCATTGGACCATGGCTTGCTTGCCACTTGCTTACACTGTTCTCTTCATTGTCCCCCTTCTTCTACCACACCATCTAAAACACCTTATTCTTAATTAATTTACAAAGCCCTGCGGTTGTTATATCTTTGTCCACCAATAGTGCTGAGAAAAAGGATGCTGAAAACAGACTGTGCTTTCATATCTGTGACTGAAACCTGCCTTACTCAGCTCCAGAAAGGGACTTCCACTTTTCCATCCTTTAGAGCCAGTCAGTCTTTCCACTTGTTAAGAGACAGCTTCTCCAAGTCAATATTACTCACGTGTTTATTCAAAATCAATAGTGCTTATTACAGCTTCTGCAATTGTGTCTCACTATTGCTGTCACCTAGTTAGCTCACAACCTTCCCGTCAGACTCCCAAATTACTGTGAAGTGTTGGAGATGCAAGATTGGGAAAAAGAGATCATAGAGTCAGACAGAAATAGCGACCTGCTGACGGGGGATGTGATATAAGACAGGTTGCCAAGAATTCCCTCGTCTGCTTCTCATTCCCTCCTCTCAGACACATATGACCAGATGAGAGACAGTCATGGTCTTTGAAATCTCTGCATTGTGCTCAGTTTCTGCTTTCCCTTCTGAAAAACAGAACTGACAGCTCATCCCTAGTTTGGGGCTCGTGGCAAGGATCAGCCAGTGCTCAGGAAAAAGCACCTTCTAAATGGTATGTAATACTTTTATACCTTGATGATGCCCTGGCTGAAGCAGATGGCAAGCTCCCATTGACTTTAATGAGGTCATAAAAAGCCTGTTGTGTGCATGCAATATGTAACAGCTCCTCTTGCAGCCCACACACTGTGAGGGCCGCTTCCCTTTTTGTCTCTGCAGACCGAGCATGCCTCCACTGAACCCCTGCAGAAACCTAGTCTCCTCCATATGAAGCTGGAGAAAAGTGGAGGCCAAGTTCACAGCAACAGCATGGTCTGTGCTGGCACCTCTGCTATCCCACCTGCTCTGGACAGGAGATGTAATCAAGTGCCACAGCTTGCAGGTGACAGAAAACATTCAGGAGAATCAATTCCAGAAACAACCATGAAGGGTTACAGGAGGATTTGGGGGCACTGAATTATTGTCCTGGTTTGGGGTGGAGCAGAGCCAACCTTTTTTCAGAAAGAGAGGTTCTTGCTTATACTTGTTGCCATGGCAACCGGAGTCAGCTGACCTGGTTGTTTATTCCATGGAGGGGTTGCACCTATGGGGAGGTATGGACAGGCCAGGTGACCCAGACTGACCAATAGGATATTCCAGCCCATCTGCCATGTTCACGATAAAAGCTGAGGGATGAAAATGGCCAGGTTGGCTCCTCTTTAAGGGCTTTTCTTTAATGGCTCTGTTTCTTTAGTAATTGATGTCTGAAGAGGACCCCGTCAGTTCATTTGCCATCAGTCCCCATTGATGAATTCTAGAATCCAGTTCCTATTTGTTACTGACTCTAGTCTTGAACTTCCCAGTCCCTGCCAGTAGCATCTTCCTGGGAACTTGATACCATGTTGTATATATTTGTATATCTATATTGTATCTATTTCACTATTTCCTTTTAATTTTATTATTAATATTTCATTAGTTTAGTTTTTTCCTAAGCTTATAATGTCTCTATCTTTCTTCCTTTCTTCAGAGCAAGAGATGGGGGAGAGCATCTGTTAGCTTGTCATTGGCCAACCCAGCCTAAACTGTGAGAGATTTATGTAGCATTAAAATGGCAGATTAAATTCAGTGTCAATTAGTGCAAAGAGAGTCGTGGGGAGGGGAAATAAACCTATCTACCCATAGTAATCATGTCTTTAAAGTACTGGTATCAGTCATGAACAAGATGCTGGAGACACTGGGGATAGTTTTCTGAAAACACGGGCTCAAACTAAGTGGTGATAAGAAAGGCAAAGTGAACATCAGGAAATCTAAGGCAAAGGGTTGAGGATAAAATGTAGACTTCATTATACCACTGCATAAATCTCTGTGCACCCATATTTTGAAGATTCTGTGTTGTTCTGATGGCTTCATCTTGAAAAGCTGGAGAAGCAAGGGAGAGACGAGAGGCAGAGATCAAAGGTGTAGAAGAGCTTTCAAAAAGCAGAGGAAACTGAAAAGAGAACTTCAGGATTGGAAAAATGATAAAGAGGAGCTAAAGATAAAGGTCTGTAAAATTACAAATAGAGCAGCAAAGAGGAATAGAAAAGTAGTAGTAGTTTGTTTGTCATAGGAAATATTTGGCATGTGACGATATCATTTAACATTAATTTAAAATGAAACTAAGAGAGCACTTTTCATACAGTTTGTCAATAAACTGAAATTTATTGCCAAAAGATATTGTGGAGGCTAAGATGTAAGTGATTCATTCAGAAGGAAATAAATAATTTTAGAGTGGTTAAGTCCTTTTACGGCTGTTAAACACAAGAGTCCAGGTGCAACTTTTATCTTAGGAAGAAAATTTATTCATTGCTGGGAAGTAGTATGATACACATCCTTATTCCTCTCTGTAAGCACCCATTTGTGGACATCCTATGCTGGGCTTGATGGCTCTTTGCCCCACAGTTGTGAGGTGCCTCAAGCACCTGCACACATTACAGACCCTGTAAAGTCTGGCATAAAAAGGCAGCTGTCATGTCACCAACAGGGCTGCAGTTTCCCTACTTCAGCTGAGGACTTGGCCTGTGGGTGGCCCATGAAATGAATGTTTTATAAGGAATTTTCCAGTGAAGACCCCTGCCCCTTGTGTCTGCAAAAGGCAGGCATAAATACATATATTTATAACCTTTCAGGCTCTGATCCTCATTTTTCCATTGATTACCTTAAAAAAACAGGGGCTATTTATACATGTTATGGTCTATAACTGTCAACCTTGTGACGAATCACCCACCCAGTGCCTTGTCAATGATGTGGAAAATAGTAGCCACATAAACAGATCAAATGAAGTGAAGGTTAGGTGGTACAATGGTGTCAGACTGTGGCCTTTGATCTTTAAAGGCCAGAGGTCAAATCTGCCTGCACTGAGGAGTAAAAATGGCTTGTGGAGATCACCCTGTTGTGTAGGGAGCTATGAAACAGCATCTTTCCTTGGGAGAGGGGTAAAGTTTGTAGATGTAAAGCCTGGTTTGCACATGAAGTTTTGCACTGGGATTGGACGAGCTCTAGTTAGAGAAAAGTAACCCTAGTGGTGCTACCAGATTACCTGATCAGGAAGAACATAAGAAATTTGAATAGCTGGGTGAAGTCTTACAGGATTAATAAGAGGTTTGTGGGAAAAAGATGTTCCTTTGTGTGGCATGTTTCAGTTGGAGGACAGTGGGGAGCAGCGCCCATAACTGCAACCAGGAGAGCCTCTTTTGCCGTTTGTTCTGTAGCAGTTTGGTTCTACAGTTACTGTGGTGCATTGGACAATGAGCACTCTCAGGCTAAGCCACCTCACGACTACTTCACCTGTGTTTTTCTATATAATGAAATACCCTTGATTACTTGGAGAGAAATAGGTTATTTGCAGACTAACAAAAGAACTGGCTTTTCCATCCCACCCAGGGGACCATCCCTTATATTTATTTTTTATTGACCCACTCTGCTTTTCCCATTTGATTTACAATCTGACAATTGCCACTAACTGCACCTTTAACAGTTTCTTGTGGCTTCTTTCAACACATGAAAGCTAAATACTGGGACAAGAAATACATTAAAAGCCATTGCAATTTTAAACCCTGGCAGAGCATTTTTTGGTTTGTGGGGTTTTATTGTTAGGTTTTTCTTGTTTGTTTGTTTTTTTTTTTTTTCCCCTGCAAACCTACCAGCCCATAACCACAACATTTTCACCTACATTACCTCTTGCATTTGATAAAAATGCATTTACTTGCACTGTGTGCAGCGCTTGCTGTACAGAGAGGGGAGAAGGCAGGACAGGCAGCATATCCCTTCTCTACCTCTGCCGCTGCCTGCATGGATGGCGGCGTTGCCGTTGCTACCATGGTACAACACTGAGCACTGGTTGTGTTCTGCACTGGATGAAGCATCAGGGATGCAAAGGGCCTCCATGTTCCTTGATTTTTAACCCCCTAAGGGAGCTCAGAAAGCTTTTCATTCTGCCAGAGTGGCCAAAGCCAAAGAAATGGCATTTTCTTGGATTCTAGCCTCTGAGGGGGGTAAAGCATGTGTCCTTCTGCTTGACAGCAGCCCACCTGTTCTGCTACACGCTGTGAATAATCAGCTCCATGCAATGTGCACTCACTGCCCAGCATTATTAATTCTATTGCAGTCACATGTGCTTAGACTCAGCAGTTGGGTACAGCTGCTGTCTCACCTGGGTTGTCATCATTGCTTGTCAGGTAGGAAGTTCATGGCCTTCCATGACAGCCCAGAGGCCCCCAACAAACTGTTTTTTCAGTGATGGTGAAGCTGATCTGCAGTGCCAACACAGAGCAACATTGAGCCATCTGGCTCTAAAGATGCAGTAGGGCAGAAAGGACCCTCTTGGGGCACCAAGGCACCTTGCAGTTTATCTGTGGGAGGGACCTGCCTTTCTCATGGGACACTGACTGACCTCTGAGACCCTCACCCCCATGACCCATCTCCACTAGTGGTAGGAAGAGATGCTCATAAATCATGGCTCTTGGCAGAAACTCCAACACAGTAGGGCAAAGGGGCAGGTCCACAAACTTCCTCTTCACCTTAACTCCATCTGAAAAAGATAATTTAGCTCATTTAGCTCTGAAAAAAACCTAATATACTCTGGAAGGTCTTCAGGTGTCCAAGACACAGCTTTCCCAAGTTCAGCCTGAAGGTATGAGTTAGGCTCACTCTGAGTAAAAATAGTCATTAAGGGAAGGATTTCTCTCATCTGAACTCAACAGATGACTAATTTTAAGTTAGTCACCCCACACTATTCTTCCTCCTAGCTACAGGTGTCCAGAGGCCACTCATCTGATCCCAGATGCCAATTTTAGGATGAGGTGAACCACCTGTTGGAGGCACCTACCACTTCTCATTGACTGTAGGGAGATAGTAGGGTCAATAGCCCAGAATTAGCTGTCTAATTTTTAGATGTCTTAAACTAGGTCAGAGAAGTCACCTCCTGCCCTTTTGGGCAGGGCTGAACTGCTTGGGTCAACAGCCAAAATGGGTGGTAGCAACAGGTGGCCAGATGAAGGGAAGGACAAGAGTGTCCTGTGCCCTGAATGAGATGAAGAGGAGCCAAGCCTCAATGAGCTGTGGTGATGGACCCAGACTATGTAATCAAGTATGTTATATAGGATATGTAATCAAACAGGGTGCACTAGTTTGGAGATCTATCCAATGAATGCAATCTCAAGATGATAGAGCACAGAGAGTGGCTAAAGGAAGCAGAACAGAAGCCACTAGGGATAACCTAAATACAGGGTCATGATGTCTTTTTTTCTTTTCACATTTCTTACCAACTTTGCACCTGTGATGTCTACTTTGGGTTTTGTAAAAAAATGGTTCTAACTATTTGCAGCTTAACAAGCAGTGTGTTTAAGTCATTTTAGGGAAAATGGGTAAGCACGAAGGATTTCGCTGTGGTAGGGGACCAAAATGGTATTCTGTCTGGGTTTAAGGCATAACTAGCCTTGGTTTTAGCATATGGTGATTTATATGTAAAATATAAATATATTTTAACCTCTTGGTTGGCACCTTGGTGACTAGCAAGGGCAAGTGTAGGAAGAGTGGTGCCTTCCAGTGGCCACTGTCAGCCTGGCAGGCTTTCCAGCATGTGATAAAGGAGTAGGAAACCCGCCTTAACATTCATAGTCTATTGCCACAGCCGTGGAGCAAGTGGCTGTATGATGAGCTGAAGCAAACTGAGGCTCATGGGACTACATTTGTCTGCTCTTTCCCAATCAATTGCTTCAGCGAGATTATTGCAAACATGATGGATTGGATCACTTAATCCAGTTAGACGGCAGCTCAAGTGGATGGGTAAATAAGGGGAGCTGGGAGTCTGATGGCCTCTGCTGACCTGGAGCAGCAGCCAGTCAAGGGGGCAGGTTTCAATGCTGGTCTCAACCTGCTTCTTGGGATTGATGTTGCTAACAAAATACATGTATGTGACATAAGAGGTTGTGGAATTTCAAGCAAAGTGTTTGCCATCAGGAGGCCAGAGGATGGAAAAGGCAGCGGTGACTGTTTCTTCCTTACCTTGTGCACCTTCAGGAACAAGTGAAACATTTCCCATTCACAAAACCAACAAAGAGAAAGAAAGATGAGGCTTGACAGCCCATTTAGCTACTCCTGTGCATGGCAGAGGACAGTGCTTTGAATCCAGGGCAAATTGATATATAAGGGTGGCAATGGTAATTGCACCACTGGATTTTGGAGGGCAAAGCAGCACAGCTGAGCTACATTTAATGAGGGTGCTCTGACACCACCAGATCGTCACAGCAGCCAGTCCCTTGTGAGCAAAATGCAGTCATTGCTGCCTTGTGTTATTTGGTATTAATCAGCACAGTGCCTTAATTAAAATTTAACACCTGAATTAGAAAGATTTTGATCATTAATGACTGCATGCGATGCCGCACTCAGCGTGAACCATCAGATAAGCATTTTCATTTTGTATATGCAAATCCTGCAGCTGGAAAAGGCAACATTAGGGTTGTTTTTTTAAAAAATTGAAATAATTCCACTCCTTATCCTTGGTAACAGAAACAAAAAGTGTTATGTTTTATCCCCCTTTCTAAGAGGGGGAAAAAAAAAACCCAAACAAAAAACCAAAACAAAGATGCTTGCATGATCATGAGTGCATTAATATATGCAATTCATTATGGTCTGATCAATGATTAGATGTGATGTTAGACTCTACCCTCTTTCATAGTTTTATTAGATAGGAAAATTAGTGCCTGGGCTGGCAAACGGGAGGGTTGAGATCCAGGGCCCTGTATCTTTATACTGAATAAGCGGACATCAAAGGGCTTCTCAAGTAGGCTGTGGGTGAAGATTTTGTTTTGGGAGGGTGAGAACAAATCTTCCTTCAGAAGATGAAAAAAGAATATGCATTTCGCTGACACCAAGCATTTTACCACCGCAGTCGGAAAATACAGCAATACAGCCAGAGCCAAAAAAAGGAGGAAGAAATAGCAGAAATGAGTTGCAGAAGTCCATCCTCATTGGATAATCATCACATACATGGGCATGTAAATATTCAAGTATACTTTCAAATATATTTAGCTTACAGATGTTTTCAAAACTTTTTCAATGAATAAGTTTTTTATAATCTGGCAAAGCTCACTATTTTGAGGTAAATAAGCCTGATAGCTTTCAGAGCAGCTTGTCAATAGGCTTTCCTTGTTTATCAGGGTCATTTAACAGTCACAGTGTACAAAACATTCCCCCAAATCACCAAGCCACTTTCCATGAACAAGCCTGGCAAAATAGATGACATGATGGGTCTGTACTGGACCATTCTGTGGCTCGAATGCCTGATACCAACTGCTCTGTTTACGCAGAAGTTTCCACCCTGAATATGAGCACAGCACCTCGTTACAGCTTTATCAAACTCCTTGCCCTTAAAGGTGCTTATGTGGGGCTTTTTCATCTCTTGAGGTCTTAAAAACTTACTCAAGGCTGTGGTCCCACCTCGTTATAGTAGAAACCATGACTGTGGTGTCCTTGGGTAATATGGGAAAAAAACCCCTCAGAGTTACTTCCAATGACATGAAACAAAACCTGGGGTCTTCCTGTGGAGCCCTCACTGTAAGGTTTGCCTCCAAGTCAGTCCTAAGGAGCAATGCCATCCATTCAGGGTCTGAAGAAGGAGCCAGCAAACCATTGGGTCCATGCTGAGCACATGTAAGGTCCATGGACCTCAGAGGCCACCTCCAGAAGATTCACAAATGCAAAATATTTACCTCTGGTGGAGTGGAACCTGCTCTAAACATGAGGGTTTGCAAAATGTCCTGGTCGTCAGGGTGATGAGGGGCAGATCTCTGCTCACATCTAGGGACATGACATGCTGAGGGGGAGCTACATTTTGTGGCTTCTCAAGAGCTGTCATTCCCAAGAGCAGTCAGCCTGGAGGAAACAGGAAGCAGCTGTTTTCTGCAATTATTTCTCTTCACAATGTATGTATTGTAGGAGAGGGCGTGAAGGCGTGTGTTTCCATGAAGAACCTCTCTCATGAATAGGAAATCAGCAGTAATTAAATAACTCCAGACTGTTTCTTGGGGGGAAGAGGGGGAATCCAAATCCGACAACGATAGAAATATGAGTGCAACAATTTGCTTCCTCTCCCACAACCACAGCTTTGCTCTAATGATCTGGCAACAATCGCTGCTAAGTCATGCATAAACTTCAGTGGGCTATGTCTGAAAATCACACAAAATTCTGGCTGTTTTCTGAAATCAACTCTCCTCTTAAGTACCTTAATTTACCAGCTCTACTCTGCTCTATAGTTTGATTGCATTTGTCAAGTGGAGAATGAAAGTGTCAGAGGAACACTAGAGAAAAATGTAGATAATGCTTGACTCTAAGGGAGGGCAGTAGTGAGTAGGAGATACAGAAGAACGAGACTAAACTATAAAATCATTTCCTACTATTTGAGAACTGCCAGCTTCCATCATTGTACTGCAAATCTTATAGCGTGTCTTTTTTCTTTTTTTTTTTTTCCTGAAATCCCTTGAGAATACAAGTCTCGCTTTTACAGACATAAATGTCTTGTTGTTGCAAGGAAGACAATGAGAATAACTGCACAAATCTGAAGCTCATACAAATAGAAGGCAGCAAACAAACAGACCTAACCCTCTCCAAACTGATTTCCTATCTGCTATCCTCCTCCCGCAGGATATATATATATATATGGAGTTTGGTAGCTTGAAATATGAGATGGTAAAATTTAAAATGGTAAATTGGAACTCTAAAGAAAGATGAGATTTATGGCAAATTAAACTTTTTGAGCATTTTTGCATATACATTTAAGAAAGTTTGAGAGTGTTTGTTTAGTTTGATTAAAATGCTAAAGCCTGAGAGCCAAACCAACTGATGAAAGATATTCATCTTTAAAGTATGCAAACCCCAAACCAAGGAAATGTAATCATGTTTTATTTAAAAACATACACATGCATGCTCTCTGGTGAATAATGTAAGCTGAGTGAAAATCACTTACTCTTGCTACAACAAAGACTGAACTTGTAGGCTTGGTGACGCAGTTGCGGATCCTTCATTCTTATAGAAGACCATCTGCTCTTGCAACCCAGCTCGGATGCTTGCAGATGCATTTTTAGCATTTTTTATTACGTGCATCTCTTGGTACTTCCCTCACACACCACTCAGAAACCCACAGTCCCAGTATGGTTGTATTTTACTCTCTTAAAGGACAGGTAGCAATTAAAGTGTCATTAAGCTTCAGAGTTAAAATCCCCTTGAGTTAAAAGGGTCAGACTGCCTCTTCCATGATACTGTTTCTCACTAGATGCAGGAACACACAAGATCAAACCTCACCCAGAAGGTTTCCTTCATGAGGAGACAGACATTACATCTTTTAAAGAAAGATAATTCTGAGAGGACTGATGAGGTCACTAAAGAAATACTGACACAGCGCATTAGCAAGGGCCAGCCTGATCTGACCTCTGCCTGTACCACTGAATATTGTGGGATTGCTTTTAATATCGACTGTTCTTCAGGGAGCAGGAGGTCACGAGCTACATTTTTTATACGGTATGTGAGTGGTTTGCAGATGACTGATGCCTGCTGATCTTTGGGGCTGCATGGATCACTTGCAGTGAGAAGCACCACATGTTTTTAAAAATAACTCTTGGATAACTCAGGATTGCTATGGGGCAAAAGGTTATTAAACCTGACTGAGTTGATACTGAGATGGTGTAAGGGCATGCACGTGTTTAGTTAAGGCAACTCATGTTGCCAGGCAGGGTCCAACAATAGCAGGAGCATCTTAAAATTGCTCAGATTACATCTCTGAGAGCACATCTACGTTCAACTAGCAAAGCATCTGTGTAATAGTGAGCTTCTTTTCTTTTGAAAATCACTGAATAACTTTGATCTTGAAAATCACTGCCAAACTCTGAATGTCCACTCCATATGACTATTAGCTTGTCTCAGTGCTGCATCTTGTAATGTTTACCTTGCAAACCCTGTCTTTAAAAATCTTTAATATCCATACTCCTACAAAACACTGGCAAATGTCCATTTGTGTTTACAATATGATCAGTGGGAGCAACCTATTTGCAAACTAGATTACAACAAATCTATTTCTTCTAGACAGTAAATTTGACTCGGGAAAGCAAAAAGACTAAATCTCTCAATCATACTTCTCAAAGGACCATAATGGCTACTGCAAATTGTACTGCGGTGCTAAGACCTATATCAACATCTGGAGTGGACGTACATAGGATTCTCCATGCCCAGGTCAGCAGTCTGAAGGTGTTGCCAACAAGTCAAGTCATCTTGGGTGACCTGGGTCTTTATCAGTCCAGATCAACCCTATACTCTTTTATGCCCCTTAGCTGACTTGGCCAGTGTCATGGCCAGAGTGGAGGATGGAGCCCATGGCCTATTAGGACAATTAACCAAGGTGATTTCTCCTACCTTTGGTTTGACTCTTCCCTTTTCTAGCCCATCCTGGGGTGTTTCTAAATACCTGAGTAACTTCATTCTCAGATTTGTGGGACAATCCCTGTTGATTAGCGACACCTTGCTTTAGCAACTCTCATCTGTGAAGCCATGAACCACCCAACTTGTGACAGATCCTGAGGAGGAAACAGCAGCCTCTCTAACCAGCCTGAGGACCAGCAAACCTGGTATTGCCAAATGAAAGGAGGACAACCCTTGCAGCTCTGCCACTAAGCACAAGCATGGAGCCATTTCTCTCTGTCCAGACCAAGCACTGCACCTTACTAACAAGGAGTGTGTGCAAAGTTGTGCTTTGTTTTAGGTGAGGAATGCCCTTTTGGAGTTAATGTTCTGGTTGTTTCCACTTACTGTTTTGTGGTTCACCTCACAGAGTGGTCTCAGAGCACGTGATGGGGTTTTCTTCCAGGTGAACCTCAACTGAGAGATGCTACAGATTTATTGCAGGAACACACCTAATGTGCTCCAAACATTGATGGACATGGCTAGAATAATTCTGGAGTAAATGCTTTGAAATGTGTATAAGAAAGGTCCCTGGCACCAACTGTTTCACTTTATAGAGCTACTGTTGTTGAGTCACGCCACTTGCTAAGGATAAATGACCAAAACCTTCAAACACTGTGGCTCTACCATAAAAGTCTTTATATTCCCGACAGGGTGATGGTCTGATAACAAGACAATTTTCTCCTTGTATAGAGAAGGGGATCCCAGCACCTCCAAGTCAAAACACAGGCACAATAATATAAGACAACGCGTCTGTACTAGCTCATCCTAAGTGATACATAAGAGATGCTCATGAGCTTAGCATGGCAAGGACCCCTGATTCATATGCTGGCAAATGCTAAACCATTTGTTACTGCATCTTTTCTGCTCTTTTTTACCCCATTTATCACAGAAGTGGTGCACAATTGCCCCCTTTTTTGCTTTATACAACATTTGAAGTTGTCAAGGACTTTCCAAAGGTTTCAGAGGTCACATTAGACAATCAGGTCTGGATGTCAACAGACTGAAGTGCTCTTGACTGATGCACATGATAGAAAATGTTGGTTTCAGTAACAGAAGAAATAGAGGAAGGATGGGCTGGTGAATAAGAGCTCAGGCTAAAATATGTGATAGATGAAAATTCATGAGCTGAGAGCCCTCCAGTCCCCCTCCCCCAGCTCTGTACAGTCTGTTATGGAACAGAGCATGGACTATATACAGCGTATATCAGCCATTTTCTTTGGTGAAATATACAGCAGTATGGGGTCATCTGTATATTCAACACTTCATCTTGGGACTTCAGCTTTGTGCCCCATCTTTTCTGAAAACCTGAACTCTGGGAGACATGGGATTAAAGTTCCCAACCTTTGTGTTTGAGGAAGAAACCTTCAAATATGGATTTCCAAAAAGCAGATGAAAAGGATAAAAGAAAAAAAAAAAAAAAAAACAAAAAAACCTAACCCAGCCAAACAAAACAAAACACCACCTTTTTGCTAATATAAATTTTAAGCTGATACCATTAGGGGAGGACAATGACTCACTATTTTGAGTGTATGGATCTGGCACTCCAGACTGTAGCGTAGAATTTAAATCAGCCTTTTCTCATGTGATGGTTCATCTGTCTGCGAGTGGAAGTACAGTTAATGTACATGCAGTGTTAGACTCCGTGTAACACTTGGTAGAAACATGACTTGAACGTAATTGAGACCCGCAGAAAAATAAGAAAGGGGAAGTTCAGGTGGAAAAATTCAATTTCACTCTGTCTGTGGTTCAGATCTGACCTGAGGTGTCAAACAGGCTGCATAACAAAACCCACAACAATTCAACAGACCCTCTGTAGCCAGAAGGGGCCCATGGTGGAGAGAGACTGAAAAATTAATTCCATCCACCTCTAAGAAAGAGGCAAATGTCACTGAATTAGGAATAACAGAGAAAGGGTCATTACTGGGGTCTCTCAGTACACAGTCTAACCAGAACAGATCAAGAGAGGAATCACAGATAGAGGTGCATCAAGACCTTTCTTCTTCTCTGAGTAAGAATATATATTTTCTAAACAAATGCGCAGCTCCCTGCATATACTGTCTAATTTAGATCCCATCTATTTTCTTATCACAAATCCCTGCTTTCTTGTGGCTTTTAATGATGCTGTATATAAACTGCTTGGATGCCCTCTCCAAGGCTGAGTGGCTGCAGCAGGTTAGGTGGCTTCCTGTGCCCAAGAACTGGGAAATGGGAGACGTGCTTGCATGGGGACAGCATAACCCACGTGGGGTTTCAGAATGCCTTCAAGCAGACCGATGTTGTCAACCTCAGCTCTGCATCTCCAGGAGCATTGTACCCACGTCCAAAGCAGAACCCCCATCCAGGGACCCCAAAGAACAAACCACCCAGAGGAAAATCATACATTAATTGCAGGGAAAGGAGGTTGGGCTGGCTCTGCTGACAGCCCACCATACGCACGCAGTTGCCACAGCCTCCCTCTATCTCCATATCTCCCTCTGGAGACGTCCAAAGGCACCTACCTATCTCTGCTGATCGTGCAGGGATTTTCATCCCTCTCTCCCAGGGCTGAGTTGCTAGGCACTTAAATTATAGATACAAATTGGGAGCTTTAAATTAGGCAGGCTCAATCCCACACCTGGTACTTATATATTATGAAACAGCTATTCATTACATGATCTTGTATTTTTTTTAAATTCTTTTTCCCCCCCAGCAGGCTGTTGCTTCATTTAGGATGCAGGAGGATGAATTGTGGCTGAGTAACTTAGGAGTGTGATACCCATAGACCTTCTGAGTCTGGGAAGTGTGCAAAGTGAGGTAATGAAAGAAAAAAACTAGCTTGAACTTAACTGTAGGCAGTTATATAGAGATTTGAACAAGAGCTCCTGTCTTACATGAGTTCAAAATTTGGATTATTTTTTTTTTCCCCATCTCATGCCAATATGGTGTAGCAAGTTCCTGAACAGTGCTGCTCTCTGGTAATTCAAACAATCCTTCCCCTAAACGCAGCAATCAATATTTCAGTATAAGCTTGGATTTTAACTTGACTAGAAAGGAAGAAAAAATTCCAAGAAAAAAAAAAAACAGTTCACAATGGAAAAGAAACTGTTCATCTGAAAATTTCACAAATGGCTATTTATATAATTTACAGCCTTTTTTTCCCCCTCCAAATGTGGAAATCATCCTTTTCCTACAAAAAATATCCCTTTTAGCTAACCAGCATTTTCCTGGCTACGACACACCTCCTCATGGCTGTCAAGTGTTCCTGATAAAGTCTTGTTCAGTACCATGGGGTAGACCCTGACTCTGCCCCTTCCTCTGCCACTGGCTTCTCACATGGCACCAGGCACCTCCCTTAGTCTGCAGCTCCCACAGAGCCTGTGCTTTCCTCCTTCTCCAGGATGAAATCAAGAGGAAATCCTGGAATTTGATTTGACACAATACTGAGTACTGAAGTCTGTCTTACTAGTGCTTCAGGTATATATTGAGTTATATGATGTTTTGAAAAATCAAGTTCTAGTCGTTTCCAATAATGTAGCTAAATTGAGTGGACGTTTTTGACCTTAAACTCTCTTGTACTGCAGGTCCTCATCTGTGAAATGGTGGTTATAGCATCTTCCCTTCTCATAGAGGTGTTTGTAAAATTGACATTTGTGAAGGTCTCTGATAACATATAGTAGGGAGTACATTAAAAGCACCCATGGGGCAATTTATAACTCTGCCTTCAAACCAGCATTTCTGTAGTACTTGATAATATCATGTAGCACTTTATACATGGTTTTTCTGGTTGCAATTCGTATTTGATTTTTTGGTGTCAGTCAAACAACAAAGTATAAAAGTTTTTCTAAGTAACATCTTTGTATTCAAATTTGTATTCAAATGAGAACCAAACTAGCAAGGAAATTACATGATCCTAATTATGCTTTGTGCATACAAATAAGCTGTGAAATAATTTGAAACTCTTGTGTGTTTGGGATCTTTATCAATGAGGCAGAATAATTATCAACAAACTTCCATTAAGCCTCACTTTAAAAAGATTTCGTTATTAAATATGAACACAATTCTGCACTTCAAAGTAAAAATGACTCCCCAGTGGACTGGGCAGTTATCAAGGCTTGTATGCATCAATGTGCATATCTCAAAAAAAAAAAAAATTAAATTATAATTATTTTGTGTTTAAAATAGGAATTCCCTCCTTTACCTTCTATAAGGGCAAGAGATTGTTGTGACCTAGAAACGAAGTTAAGCTTGGTCAAACATAACACGGCAGTCAAATAGCCAGTCTAAATGTAATGTCAATAAGTATAAAACAAGCATTGATACAATTCTCAATAACGCAGATTCTCAATAAGCATGGAATATTTTATCTTCCCAAGTAGCAAACCATGTATAGATCAAGCGATAAAAGACATCAATTTCTCTCTTCGATCTGCTCCAGTGAACACCAATAATAGATCTTACAAGACAGGCTGAAAAAAGTCTATTACTGAACATCAGCAATGAAATGTTAAATTAAAAGTTCCCATAAACAGATCTGGAAGATAAATAATGACTCCTTGCACAGCTTTTTTCAACAGACAACCTCACCACACTCTTCAAAGAAGGTAAATAACCTTCTCCTGATTTTACACTTGATGAAATAACCGTTTGGGCATGAAGCCACCTGCTCCAGCTTGGTCAGAGGGTTCCCTTGTTGCCCTATTCACATGTGGTGGCTGTGACCCACCTTCTGGGGTGACCCACAGTGCTTCCCACATTTACCTTCTGTGCTATGAGTGCCCATCAGCATGGGGAGGCATGGTAAGAGCTGCTCCCGCAGACTATCTATGGACTATTGCAAAGGGTTGTGGCCAATGGCTAAGTGGTGGCCAGTAAAAAGTTGTATTCTTCAGGGCTTGGTACTGGGACCAGTGTTGTATAACATCTTTGTCGGAGACATGGACAGTGGGACAGAGTGCACCCTCAGCAAGTTTGCCAATGACACCAAGCTGTGTGGTGTGGTTGACACACTGGAGGGAAAGGATGCCATCCAAAGGGACTTGGACAGTCTTGAGAGGTGGGCTTATGCAAACATCATGAAGTTAACCACACCAAGTGCAGGGTCCTACGCCTGGGACATGGCAATCCCAAGCACAAAGTTGGTGGAGAATGGCTGCACACCAGCCCTGAGGAGAAGGACTTGGGAGCGATGGTGGATAAGAAGCTCAACATGAGCTGGCAGCATGCACTGACAGCCCAGAAAGCCAACTGTATCCTGGGCTGCATCAAAAGAAGCATGGCCAGCAGGTGATTCTACCCCTCTACTCTGCTCTCGTGAGACTCCTGTTGGAGTACTGTGTCCAGCTTTGGAGTCCTCAGCACAGGAAGGACATCGATCTTTTGGAATGGGTCAAGCGGAGGCCCATGAAGATGATGAGAGGCTGGAGCACCTCTCCTACGAGGACAGACTGAGAGTTGGGGTTGTTCAGCCTGAAGAAGAGAAGGCTCCAGGGAGACCTTATTGCAGCCTCTCAGTATCTGAAGGAAGACTACAAGAGAGCTGAAGAGGGGCTCTTTATCGGGAAGTGGAGTGACAGGACAAAGGGTAATGGTTTTAAATTGACAGAGGGGAGATTTAGATTGATACAAGAAATAAACTCTTTCCTGTGAGGGTGGTGAGACACTGGCACAGGTTGCCCAGAGAAGCTGTGGCTGCCCCATCCCTAGAGGTGTTCAAGGCCAGGATGGATGGGGCTTTGAGCAACCTGGTCTAGTGGGAGGTGTCCCTGCCCGTGGCAGGAGGGTTGGAACTTGATGATCTTTAAGGTCCTTTCCAACTTTAACCATTCTATTATTCTATCTGCATGTCCCACCCAAGTCCCTTGGTCCCCACAGGCAGGCTGTCCCTATGCCTGCACTGCCCATGCTTGTAGCCACAGCAGCACAGCCAGGATCTACAGAGGACTTTGCAAACAGGACATATGCTGCCCTGGGAAAGCCACACTGCAGGTGCAGGACATGCAGGGCTTCTGCAGGAGCAGTAGAGGGAGGACCTGGGTGTGCTCCTGGCTCTGGGAAAATGTGCACCCAGCTCCCTCTGTGGGCTCTTCTTCTAATGGTTAAAAGCATCCTCCCTTGGCATCTTCCACCGTCCATAAGCAGAGGCTGAGCAGGTGAGGGGCATGGGGGTTCATAAGCAGAGATGTGCATGCAGATCCCTGGGACAACTTAAGCTGTAAGCTGATGACATTTGATCCTGTGAAGTTTTAGGATTCATCACTTGGTGAGGAAGAGGCAACCCCCTTCAGGATGGAGCCTACATTTATAGGGAGCTGAGAAAGTTGCCTTGGAAAAACTTTTAACCCATCTAGTCGAGTTATTTCCCAAACCAGTGTTGCCTTCTCATCTCTGTCTCTGGAGAAGGAGGACTTGGGATGAATTTAGCACACTTTCCAAACGTGCTGTATATGTAGGAATCAGTGCTGCACAGCACACCTGTGGGCTCCCCAGCAAGCCGAGGTAAATGTATTACCTTACTACACCCCTCTCTCTGCCTCATCTGTCTCCTGCTCTCATTGGCCAAGGTGAGTTTGAGCTACGTCCCTGGCTTGCAGAGGCTGGATATGTGCTCCAGCTCCCAGCTGGGCAGAGTGTCCCCAGACACATCTTGGGGTGTTTTCAGAGGCTGAGCAGCACGGATGGCTGCAAACAGAGTTTCTCACCAGAACCAGCTGGATGTTGGAAGGCAGATTATGGCACGTGATCTTCCTGATTGCCCACAGTGGAGTTGTTCTTACACAAAACATTGCTTTCTGTAGAAAAGAACATGAATATCTATTGTAAAGGTGGAAAATGGAGTGGTTATAAATGGGTATTTGAAATCAAATACAGGTGCATGTTAACACTTCCTTCTGGACAAACTTCACCTCATATTCTCCAGCCATCCCTTCGTGTTCACTTGAAGGGAAGGCGAAAGGACAGGAGAGGACGTGACACATTGCCTAAAGCCACCAGGACCAGGATGTCACCTCCCTACTGCAATAGCTACAGCCTCTTTATTCAAACAGTACTTTTGTACATCGAAGGAATCCAGGTTGGTCCTGTTCTCCTCATTAGATCCCACTATAGTCTACTACTGTGGAGAGAAACTTACAGTGTAGACAGACGCCACAGCCTCACACAGCACTGGCAGCTCTGCTGCTACCTGTAACCCCACTCTGGTGGCCCGTGCCAGCTCCCCAGCCAACTCAATAGGAAAAAGGGACTTGGAGTTCCCTTAATCCAGTCCCATGTCCTTGACACCCTCTCCTGATGCAAGGATGCTGGGTCTCTTGAGGACACACAGCCTTTCCTGGCTGCCAAGTCCTGCTGTGACACTCACCAACCCAACACAGGGCTTCCCTCAAAACTTAGTCCACACATAATTGTGAAACACCCACACAGTCAAGCTTTCAAGACTTGGAGGCATCTTAACGCTCCTATTGCAAAGGTCTCACTGGTTTGGCAGTCACAGCACTTACATTTTAAGCACTTAATTTCATTACTGAACCTAGCCCAAGGGTCTTCTCTTCTGTGTTCTCTGCCTTGCAAGAATTGATCTGAGATCTACCTTCCTATCTTCGAGTAAATGTAATTGAGATTTGAAACAACCGGATTTAACCTATTTAGAAGCATTAATGTTCTGTGAGAATGGAAGCTCCATTACTTTAACATCGCACAGCTGAAATTCCCTTGTAGCTGTTTATTGACCTATAAAGATGTGACATAAATGCATCCCTGACATGAAGAAAATGGGGAGGCAGGTATGACATTTCTCCCCGAGGCAGCTACTGCAGCTTCAATTATCTTATCTGCAGGAAAAGTGGCTACAGAAACCTAATCACTGTGTAATTTACTTATAGCTGGCCAAAACCAGACCACTCAGCAACTGTACTTGGCTCTCTGTTCCTGAACACCCCTCACGGTGGGCTGGAAGTGATTATCAGGTGTTCTAACAACCATTGCACAACTAAGAAGAGAATAATTGGGTTGCATGGTTGTTTCTGACAATTTGGTGTAATTTTCTAACCAAGAAACTCTGCTACAACACAGGACATTTGGGGGAAAAATAATGCACCTCATCACCACCAAAAACCCCACTGTCCCTAAAAGGTCAGTAAAGTTTCTTTTGGTCCTGAATTAACCTGCAATCTAATATACCATATGAACCCTGACATGAATGCAGAGATTATATTAATTAATCAAATTGGAAAGGGTAATAGGAAAAGGGGAATTAACATTCAGGCAGTAGTTAAAGCAAAGAGCTGCAGGAGAAAGTAGAGACCCAGAGACACACTCCCTCCCCCTGACATATCCCTCTTCTAATTACATTTAGCTAATCCGTTCAATTAACATTGATGAATTTTATGATGAAAAGCATAATGAATCCATTAAACACAAAACAAGTATTGGCATAAACCCTTTTCACCCCAGGAAGTGAATTATATCAGAACAGCTACAGTAATTTACTAATAAAGTGATCTAATGATGAAAAGAAGCCATTCATTTTGTGGCCAGTTAAGATTCAGGCTGGTGGAGGCTGGGTCCTCCAGATCAAATGCTGATGCTGAGGGACTTGCTCCTCTCCTAGGCTGCAGCAGTTGGCAGCAGAATTGGGCCAACACGATACGTGACTCGCTGCTACCTCATAATAATGTTACGCCGACACTGTCAGTATTTTTCATCCCCCTGCTCCTGCTAGACTCTTCTACAAAAAGCCAATTTGTTAAGTAGTTAGTCACTGCTTTATAATTCATAGACTCTCCCAAAAGTTTTAATGAGAAACCACGAGAGCAGTAAGAAGGAGGTACAGGCTGAGACAACTATTTATAAACCAGCAAATACCCTGCTATAACAGTCTCCTCTCACGACGTTTGCATTACATTTCTATCATGTGCACGCTAGATTTATATGTCATGCATTCCCTTAACAAGACTATTCATACAACTATGATAAATAGGGCCATAATCTGCAGCGATTTCAATCCTTCTGTATGCCAGCAGAAGTCTCTTAGCAACGGTTGTTAGGGGCAACACCAGTATCCAGCATCTTTCGTCGAGTTCAGTGGCAACCGAGCTTCCATCAGCTTACGATGGAGGCTCCAGCTATACCTCAGAGAAAACGGAGCCTCCCTTCCCCCTTCCACAAATCCTTGCTACCCAGAGAGACTCACCGCACAGTGCGTAAAGCTCAGCAATTATTAAAAATTATCAATCCAGGTGACCGTTCTGGACATGCTGCGTATTCCATCTCCTATGGCACTAGAGGGCTATTAGCTTGTTTTGCAACATCACAGCAGCCTTGTCCTCTCCCCAGCCTGCTTAAAATTCACATCATTGTCTTTAAACTGGGCTGGGGAACCTCTGTAATGTGGTACAAAGAAATCCCTTTACTAGTCCTCTGTTGAGATATGTCACCAATGCATTTCCAGAGCCCTGGTGCAATGTGTGTGCCTGTAAAGTACAGCCATGATCTTAATGCTCCTTTAATTTTTTAGTCTGACTGTAGCTTAATGCCATCTTCTAATTGCTGAGCATCCCCCACAAGAGGAGTTGATACAGTTCATCTCTTTTTACAGGATGCCATTTTTTTTTTTCCCAGTGGGAACACACTTAGTCCTTCTGAACCAGGACTCTCCAGATCATGCCACAATATTGAAGGATATCCTGGATTAAAGAAGAAGAAAAAAAGTAATCTGGTAAAGTCCAACCAAAATGTGATGGGGGTCCTATGCCAATCAAACCAAAGTGAGTACTGAGCAATGCCAGCTTTAAAATTACATCTGTGACATGGTCTGTGAAGGGTTTTGGGCTGCCTCTTCCCTGGGGAATATATGAATATTTCATCTCAAATCAATTACTGCGTTGCTATTCCCACTGCAGTCCTTAGGACTGTCAGCCAACTCCCTTTAAAACCCCTCCCCTGAGGCAGTTGATATCTCAGCTTTTCAAAAAACTCCAAAACCACACACACACAAATCCCTATCTGATCTGAAATTTGGCACCAAAAAGACCTACCCTGAAATCAAATCACAATGTTTTGGTGAATGGCAAACTTTTCTTCTTTAAAAAATTCCCTGAAATTTTCACATACCTTTTCCTCATTTGCATTTAAATGACTTCATTAGGTGGCATGCCATTTTCCTTGTGTTGTATTTGTCTTCTAGGAACAATTTCTTCCTTCTCTCTTTTGAACTTGCAAATTTTACAAATTTAAACCAAACCTCACATTGGAGCAATATTTAGATGCAAAGCAAAAAGAGTAAGACTTGTCAAAGTTGTGGGTGACACTCTCGTTACTGTAAGCAGTTGCACAGCTGTCAGATCAGTACAGCAGAAGAAATATTATTTGCCATGATACTGTGGCTTTACTGGTTGATTTATGGATCTTATGTCAGATCTAGATTTGAATTTCCTTGTTTATCCTAGAGTTGAATCATGATTGTCTTGTTACTCCCTCCCACGAGAGCTGGTTGGGTATTTCAAGTTTATATTTGCCCGACAAGGAATTATTCTGCTCTGCTTGGAATTAACATCAGTTCCTCAACCTCAGTTGATTAAATACCCTTCTGTATCTCACAGCCTTCCGTCGTGATCAGACCTTCAGGATACTGCAATGAGCCCAAAATCCCCTTTTCACAGCTTTCAGAGACTTTTAGGCAGGAATTTTCTCAACTATAATATAGATGTTATAACCTACCTCTGAGCCAGCCACTCAGAGTTGGTGGAAGGAATGAGACTCAGCAACTCATCCTTGGGATGAGTTTGATATAAAAGCAGGTGATGAAGCCTTTTGACATTAATGTGTCAAAATTTAGACAAAACTCTCCACCTTTACCTCTGAGAGGAAAAGCAGGACTATGAAGTAGAAGATAAAAAATTAAATCTCAGCTTTATTGTTACCTTATACAAGCAATTTAGGGTTAGCAACCGCCCTTCCCATTTGGATAATGGGAAAGTCCTTCCTTTCTCACAGATTTTCTCTTGCCTTTATGAATCCCAGCTCTTTTGGGAGTGGACCGTGTGTGCCTTGGATGCCTTTATATAGCCCACAGACCTGTACAGACTTTCCCTGGAAAGGATTTCTGAACACTGCTGTGACAAAATGCTCAGCTCAGCCCCTCTCAGTAACAGACCTCTGTTCTAAGGTGTGTGAGGAATTACCCAAGAAAAAACATCTTACTTCAGTGGGATACTGAAAGACATCAAAGTGTGAAGATGAAGGGAGCAGCAGAAGCAACGTATTAACCTCTTTCCCCCAGAACATCATGAGCAACCAAAAGGAGCAGGGAAAGGTTTGGTCTTCACTTCTGAGAGATCAGAGTTGCCTGGCTGTTCATAGGGCGATTGCAGATTTATTCAGCCTTAATTGCAAAGCAATTAAAATCCTAGGAAAAGAATGGAATAGAAAGAAGGGGGAAAAAAGTCAAGAAGAGGGACAAAAAATAAAAAATAGTATGAGGAATAAAGACTATAGTTAATGAGAATGTATCTCTTATCAACACAATGACATGATGGAAGCCAGATATAATAATGAGAAAGGAGCCCAGGGCTGACAGTCACTTAATCAGCTTCACAAAGAGATGCACTATCTCAGCTGGATGAGGCTGCTTCACCCAGCACACCAGTCACAGAATCTTGTCTCTAGATGCCAAGAGGGTCCTCAGGTTTGGAGGGGGTTGGGGGTGGTGTTCTTCATTATCTTTTAATTACCGTTGGAAATCTAGCACACCTACAGATCGAATTAGACTTTAAGGAAGCTTTTCCTGAAGTTTCTAGATATGAATAAGTTTGAGAAAACAATAATTAATACAGCACACCTTTGACTTACTAGTACTCTCAGTGCTAACTGGTACCACCTCTTTGATGTCCTTAATGTGGAAGTTCTTTCTATTAGGTCATGCCTGCTTCCAGTTGTATTTGACTTCTTGCATTTGACATGATAAAGCCGTGTTCAGGAAAACACTAGCTGTAGGTTTGCATTAGCTGTAGAACAGACACAATTTCTTTTGTGACTGGAACTAATGCAATCTGCAAGAAAATCGATGCAGGTTCACAGGGAAATAACCAGACAGTTCTAAGAGCGTGCTGCAGTCTAACAGAGACATGGTCTGCTAACACTGAAAAATGCACAACAGCCATGCTTTTGATCTCACTTCCTTCGTATTATAGACAAGCCTTCCAGACTATCAGGAGTGTATCACACAGCTTCCAAACATATCAATCTTGCACTCATTTTTACTATCTGCCCTGGTGTTTGCGTTATGAAGACTGATCTGCTTATTCAGCACTGGATCCAGAAGTGAGTGTTCTCCACGTTCACTTGGATTATCAATGTGGAAAATGTACTGGCAGGTCTAGAGACTAATTATTTTAAGGTGGTTTTTTTTTTTTTCTCTCTTAGTTAGAAAGGTGTTGCCTCTAATTACTCCACATCTCTGTTCAAAGACTCATTAAACACCTCTCCTTATCTGTAAAGCGGAACTTCTTTCAGGCATGGTATTGGTGTGTGAGACCTGGAGCTTCTTTTTATGCAACCCAAATGCAATATTGGGTTGGGTTTTTTTTTTAGTTCAAAAGACTTTAAGGCAAATACCCTTTATGATGCCAAATCTGTATGGAAGAAGAAAAAAGTAGCTGCTCCTAAATCAGGGCAATGCTGGAAGAAATACATGTCCCAGAAGAGGGTAAAAAGAACGTGAAAACAAATGCAGAGCTAAATGTAGTGCTGGAAAGATGAAAAAAAAAAAAAAAAAGGTGCAATGCTCAGAGGAAGCTTGATTGTATTCAAGAAAAAAGAGTATAGCTTACACAAATTGATTCCTTTCACATATGGAGCCATGTGACTGTTGGTGTGAAAAGCCTAGAAGTAGAAAATGCATCTCTGCTCTTTAAAAAAGCTTATATTTGTGTTAATCTGTAAAACAAAACATGTAAAAGTCTGCTGCTATATTTGGATGAAGCAACAGCAAACATTTGGTATAAATGGATGCTTGCAGATCAGGAATAATTTTTGCCTTGGACCACCCTGGAGGTGTGCATTATTAAGGGTGTATGACCCTCCTGAGCTAAAAAACGTTTCCAGGTTGGTAATGTTTTTCTCGGGTTTAATAATTCAGGCTGAAATTTTCATTCTGGATGATTATTCCCTCCTTCCCCTAAATTCCAACAAAAGTTAGAGTTGTTTATGGGAGGGCAGTGAGGGGAGTGTAGTGAAGGAATTTTTCAATATTCCCAGTAATCTGAAAAATTGTACAAACCTCAGGCCATGCAGCAACCACTTGAAAGTTGTTCAGCATGTGGTGTGTGCCATAATCATGCTGTAGAATTTTGTTTTTCCATGGAAATCTGTCCACCCAGTTAAACTATGAATCTTTGGGGGAAAAAAAATCAAGTTTGTATTTGTTTGATAAAGACAAGTTATGATTATCCAATTCTTTGGCCCTAAATAACATGCTTGAACTTGTAATATCTCTTAAAGTTCACCAGTGTGAACATAGTGTCTTCTTTGAGCAAGAAATGGTCAGTCAGTTCATCACATGTTGTCTTTGCCATTTCTTGCTCCTGAAGGGGAGGACTCCTCACAGTCTTTCCCTGCTGCAGTGTGGGATCCCTTCTATGGGAGACAGTCCTCCATGAACTTTTCTAATGGAGTCCTTGTCATGGGCTGCAGTTCTTCATGAACTGCTGCAGCATGGGTCCCTTCCATGAGGCACAGTCCTTCAGAAACAGACTGCTCCAGCGTGGGATCTCCATGCTATCACAGCCTCCCTTGGGCATCCACCTGCTCTGGTGTGGGGTCCTCCACAGGCTGCAGATTGGATATCTGCTCCACCATGGACCTCCGTGGGCTGCAAGGGGACAGTCTACTTCACCATGGTCTTCACCACACCAGCAGGGCAGGGTGACAGCGGACCAGAACTGAACAGATTAGTTGCTGCAGTTGCCCAAGGAAGCTTGAAGCATTGCCTAACTTTCAAGAGCATGACTGAGATTCTTAATATTACTCATTCCATTTTTATCTAATTACTGTATTGAAAGCCAAAGAACAAGAGAGATTCTTGAGTCAACAGCAAAATCTCTCACTGAAATCTCCTAGGATTTGTTGCAGGAAGCTGTATTTAATACTGTGATTACTGGTGTGCGATGATGGGTCAACAGCAGGGCAAGAATCTGCCCAGTACAGTGCAGAAGGTTTGCTACCATATGCTAGTGCAGCATGTTTGGTATCTAGGACAGCTAATGGCAGCAGACACATAAGGAAGCTTTTGGAGATATGGATGTATCACAGTATTTGCTAAATCCAAAGATCCTTGGCTTGGTGAGACAAAGCTACAACAAGGCAGGTTGTTCAAAAGGGATCTCATGTTCGGTCCTCAACAGTCAAGTCCCTATAGCACAGACTGATGGGTCTGGTTGGATTTCTTGGAAATACAAGGCATGGAAAGACACTTCAACAGTGCAAGTGGAGTAATACTTGCTAAGATTTGCACAAAACACAAGAGGAGGCTAACCCTGAAACCCAACTCCCCTGTGGTGCTCACCACCAAGGGGCTGAGCAGCAGAGCCCTTATCCTATGAGAGCAGAATGTGACAGCAGGCTGACCAATTCCTCGCAGCAGTTACAGGAATTACAGTGAAGGTGAAGCTGACAGCTGACATTGAACACTATAATGGTACACTGTAAAAAANAGGGTCAAAAGAAAAAAAAAAAAAAAAAAAAAAGTATTTTTTTTCTCAAGTTGGAACAGCAGCTGAATAAGCAGCTTGTAAGGTTAATGAAGAGAAGAACTGATGTCCACCACATGTCACCAGAGCAGCCTGCTGCAGGATAAGTGGCTTATAGACACTATATAGCAGGTCCCCTATCAGTTCAGCATCCTCTCAGGCTTGATACAGGTACAAGCAAGTGGTATGTCCGCAGATACCTTCTGGTGTCTTTCCAGGTTTGGGCATCAAGCATGATCAGTAGTGATGTACTGAGAGCATGCTAGCACCCCAAAAAGGATTTGAAAACTAGGCAAAGATTATTAATTGCTGGTTATGGGTTTGAATTCTGAGAATATCAACTATAGGTTTTTCTGGAAGTGCTGAAGTGACCGTCTGATTTGAATCCCAAAGAGGATAAATTTACTTTCACGGAGTTACCTGAGAAAACTCAAAGCTAGGTATAGATGAAAGATGATACCAGCAAGGCCAGTTGCATAAATATCTACCAGGTCTCTGCTGGGAGAGATCTGTGGCTCCCATGAGATCCCAAAATTCTATTATTACCAGTACAAAACTGGTTATCATCAAGCATGTCAAGTTTTTAAATTGATCTATAATTACACCTTTTACAGCATAATGGCCATAAGTTAAAACTGCAGACTGAAGACGGTGACAGCCACTGATTTAGCTTCCAGTCACCAAACTGGAAGTTTTCTTACCCAAGGAAAGAAACAAAAACTTTTCTTTTTTTTTTTTGTCACATAGAACCATGGCCTCCTTGCCAACATCCCGGGCTGGGCACCAGTCACTGCAGCGGGTTGCATTATTGCCCAGTGAGAGCCTGGATGGGGATGCAGGCAGCTTCTGCTGTCAGAAGAGCCCCCAACTCATAGCCACATCTCGCTCCTTAGCTTAGCTTGTAAATTCTGTCATGAAATAGAGATGACCTTTAATGAACATGTCTTCTCCATATGCATAGTGTCAGTCACAGCAAAACCCTTTTGGGTTGTGGGGTCATGTTGGTCTCCAGCTATTACAGTAATAAATGTGATTAACTGCAGCTATAAAAAGCGATTTCATTATTTCATTCTGACTGTTAACCTCACAAAAAAAAACCAAATCAAAACCAAACCAAAACCCCAAGAAGCCAAACCCCAAAGAATGGGCTGCACTATGATATTTTTACATCCACATTGGTTTGTCTTCTACCTTTTGACTGGGAATCTGATGGCTCGTGATGGCAACAACTGTTTTTGCGTGGTCAGCATTTGCCATCACTGCTCTGTGGGATGGAGTTGCTGCAGGTAATTTCCATTGCAAGGAGCGAGGAACTGCGATATCTCTCCAAGGCTATCATACCCATTGGCAAATATTGGTGACTTAATAATTTTGTTTTGTAGCAAAGCAGCTGGGGTCCTTTGCCAAAACAATTGAAAGCCAAACTTGCAACTTCAAGTGACAAGTAACCTCTGCTGAATGAACAGTGTTGCAAAGGGCAGGGCTGAAATTAATCCTGTATTTCCTTAATCTAAAATACAGGCTCTTTAAAGGACTCTGTTGCTGAGGCTCAAAGCATATAATGTCATGAACACACATGCAATAGGAACTGCATGGAGAATACAGTCCTGTGTAAAGTGGCTCAATTTTCAGAAAACTTCACCCAAACTGAACTTCAAACATGTTATTTGGTATTTTCTTTTCTTTGTAGAGTTTTAACCATCAACAGAACATGAATTACCTCTTTGATCATCTTGAAGAATTCACTTAACATAACTCATTTTATTCAAGAGCTTTTTTGATTTAGCAGAAAATGCTGTAACAATATCCAGTGGCTAAAAGCTGAGGATTTTCAATATAAATTGAGGTGCATACTTTTAACAAGAATAAGTAATTATTGAATCAATTTACCCAAGGATGCAGGGGCCTTTAAATAATATTAGATTTTCTGGAGGATTGGACACTTAAATGTCCACTGTTTAGAGGGAAGAGAGAAACTGAGAGCTAATGTGTACAGGTTATGCTGGAGTCATTTTCTGTGACTGAGGAGTCTTTTCACTCGGGCCAGGATTTTGCCCATGCTTTTTGTAGTTTTTATAGCCCCATTTACCTAACTCTGTATGTCATTCTCTTCTTTGCAAACAAAGCTGCATTTATTGCATCTTAAATTAAAGGGAAACTTGAACAGACACTTCATACAAAATATTCACAGCTACATAAATCAACTCAAAGAGAAGATTAGGTGTTTATTAGCAGGAAAACATAAGCTGTAGGAGCATGTTTTGTACCTTCATTTCTTTGTGCTTCTGTTGTAAAACATTAAGGATGTCCTAGGATATGAGGTAATTAGGCAGATAGTGTATTACAAGCAAATAAATGCCACATACTGCCTCCTCTCTGGGCAGCTTGTAACTCTTCGTTTATTTCCTCACTTTGCTATAGATTTTTCTGCAAAGTCTGCAGTGCCCTGATATGGAACTTGTAAAAATCTTTAAATATCAGAATTTGTTCTTTGCAGACCCTTGAAGTGATGTAATCAGAGTTTAAGGTATAGGGAAAAAAAGTAAGATCTGAAATGGGAGCCAGGCAAATGTGTCTGTACTTGGCATGCCTTCATATTTAAAGTGACAGAAATAGCCCCACATGGCAGCATGAGGTTCCCTGTCTGCACCATGTTGATAGCAGGGGAACATGAGATTGCATTCTTGAGTTTTTAGAGTCAGGGGAGTTGAAACCAGCATCGTGCATCCCCAGCCTGGAGCTGGGGTCTGTACCTGGTCCTGCATAGAGCACCCATCTCCTCTGAGAGGGATTCCATTGCCTTATTCCCTCATACTCTCATCCGTTTTCCCTATCATCCTTTTCCTAGCAGTCCTGAAGGGTTTTATGAGGGCATGTGCTGCAGCTGGTGTCTCAGTGAAACATTTCACTCAGGTACTCCCAGATCAGCCTCCATTAAAAGACAGCAGACCCCTGCCAAGTGGATTGTGTTGTCAAGGCAACGTTTTCCCTGAAAAACTGGACAATAGGAGAGATCTTATCATATAGGGAGATTATGTTTCCTTAAATGATCCTCTGTCATCACTTCTGCACTTAAGAAATTGAGTGCTGAACATCTGCAGATGGGCTTCAATGGCTCACCACAGCTCTTTTCCATGGTTTCCACTCATTTAGCCAGGAAATCTGTCTATGCATTTGCTCCTTGGCAGCAGTTTCAGCTTTCCTTGTTTCTGCCATCCAACCAAACGGACTACAGTGACCACACCTGCTTCAAGGGGAGCAGGGAGGGCAACTGGGTCAGGGACCCCTTTGGACATCCCAGCAAAACCCCTTTCAGATATATCACAGGCCTGCTAGACCAACCTGTAGACAAAAGAGGACCTCAGGAAAAAAAGAAAAAACCAAACAACATTCCCTTCTATTTTCCTCAGATTACATCGGGATCATCTGGATTCCAAATCTGGATGCAGCAAAGAATTTCAAGGAACACTTTTAAATTAAATACATGCTACTCTCAGGAACAAAGGCTTAGCAACGCAAATGAGAGGCTGCACCCAGAGCCTCCTTCCACAGAGTATCTGTGGAAGAATGGAGAAGTGTTTGTCCCGTCGGGAGTCCATGTATATTTGGCAGTTTTAAGGCCAGGAAGGAGTGAACTTGATCAACCAGCCAAATTTCATGACAGAAAGGAGAGAAGACATCATCCCTTCTCGATTGAGAGCTGCTCAGAAAAAATGACCAAACCTTTCTTCCAAGAGCTGGAACTACATGTGTGTATCAGCCATATTTCCAGACAAGATGCTCTTATTAGCCCATGGCAACTATCACCCCACGAGTGTGTTCTATATGATTGGAGAAGTGTCTGTAGTCCAGCAGTGGTGGCTGGAAAAACAGAAATATTATGTTTGTAAGACCGCTCTGCTTCTTGAGTGGACCTTGAGCCCCTTCTTTCAAGCTGACAGAATTAATAATTCACATTTTTAGCCTCTACAGGGTCCTCCTGATGTCATGGGGCTCCAGGAAAATATCCCAGACTCTCATCCCAAAACTTTAAAGACTCTCACTTTTCATCACCCAAAGAGCTCAAAGTCTTTTGGAAAAAATTGTCATTCCTATGGAAATTTTTTGAGCAATTATTTGGCCCCACAGAAAAGATCTTTAAAAAAAAAAAAAAAAGGAAAACAAAGGATAATTTCAAGGGATCTTTCTAACTACTGTAGCCCAAGATGTCTTTTTTATGTATACTTTCCTATTTTGTACCTTCTAGTACTTAGAAATTCAAAACCAGTGCGCTAAGATCTTTTTGATGCTTTCTCACATCCCGTAAAAGGAGTCTGTTTCCAAGCTATGCTGCCATGTGACTTTCTTCAGCATTTACCTATGCTTGTCAGCTTGTGAGCGTTAAAAATTCAACTCTAAACACAGAATGACCCCTTCTTCCCAGTCTATGACAACTAATGCATTATGTCCTTACAGTAAAACAGCTTTATTCTAACAGTCCCATTGTGGTTTTGTCTTTTTCCCTTTTTCAGTCTCCTCAGGGTAATTGAGAAGTGAAGCCAGTTAAAACACAGGGCTAAGATAGATGCTGATTTTGGCCCCCATTTATATCAGAGTGACCCCGCACTTCAATTATTTCTCTGTGTTATCACAGTATTTAGGAGCAGCTGGCATGGAGCAGCTGCCACGCTGCTACAACACTAGAAAGTTTATTTGTTTTTTAAGTGTTTCCTCACTTAAAGGATTTACAGCCTGAGACACTACGAGGGCAGACAGACAGACAGAATGGAGGAATCCAGAGAAAATCAGATAAGCCATTTTCCAGCAGTGAGCTGCCAAAATTGCCAGCTGTCCCATGTCAGCCCAAAGCACATGTCCTGCTTCACCCAGTGCTGCCCGGTAGGATCCAAAGATGTGTCGAGTCCCTGCATCACATCTCTGTCAGACACAACCACTTCTTCCAAGCAAGTCTGATGAACTGCCATGATTTTTGCCAGTGAAACCAGAGCTTTGGAAACCTCAGCCCTGGAGGGTGTTGTTTCTGACTAAGAAAAGTGGAGACACTGCTGCATGGGTGCTGAGCCTCCAGTGTGACTGCAGGCCTGAGGAGGTCCTCCTGTGGACGGGCAATGTGAGGGCTGCTCTTCACCTCTTCACTGCTGTCAGGAGCAAGGGCTATGGAGCAACAACTCAAGCATCAGAGAGCCCCAGTGATGCTGGAAGGGACATCTGGGACAGTGATGACTCCTGTGATCCCCCTTGCTCTTCAGGCAGCAGGGAGGATGAGGTCAAGCTCATCCTTAACCTCGATTACCCAAGGTAAGCTGGTACATCCAAGATGTAGTCCTTCCAAGCCCTTCTGTCCGACATTAACGCATCTCCAGAAGGAAGTGCATGTTTTCATGCTCTTGTTGTGTGGGTGATAGCAAGCCTGAGGCAAGCATATCCAGTAGTATATATATAAATATTTCTCTCCTGCTCTCCAGGGAACTGAAGTGAAACACACTTAGAATTGCTGCGCTAAAGTCTCAGTGTCAGTCGCCGCTTGTGAAAGATCACCAAAACTGAAGCAGTTGTTTGGAACCCCTGCGTGGTTGTGCTTGCTGTTTGTTCTGCACGGAGAGAAGGAATTTCACAACAAGGCCTTGTTGATGCGGAATTGCTTGTCATTGTCCTCAGCAATATCTGCCTTTGCAATTAACTCCACACAGGATCACCATCACCCTCATTTTCTTTGCTTTTACATCCATGCAACTGCAAAAACAACTTCAGTACAAAGGGTAACTGTAAAGACAGAACAGAAAGACCACTAAAGGCAAGAGCAGGCTTTGAACAGGCTCCACCTTGGAAACCTTTTTCAGCTGTATCGCAGGCTGACCTAGCATTTATTTTTTCAAAGATTTCTTTTTCCATCCAGTCAGTATATTCTGAACAGGTTGTGCTTGCCCTTATGCAAACTAATAAGGAAGATTTCAGTCTCTATTGCAGAACAATTTGGCAGCAGGGGACAGGCTGGGTTTCTCTGACAGATGCAAATATTTACACCGGACAGCAAACATGTCACATGGTCGAGCAACAGAGCAGCTTCAATACCAGCATAAAGCCACATAATGTTCTCTTTGGCTCCAGGTTCACATAATTGATTGAATCATCAGATAATCAGCTACTCTAAACATCCACTAAATCTCCTTTTTGTCAGCAAAGATGCAGTTTCTTATAGAGAGAGACATTAAAAGGATGAGATAAAGCTATTTCCCGGAGTCCTGTGTAAATACAATGCCATTATTTAAAGTAGTCATTGCACACATTTAAACTAGCCACTGTGGCCTAGGGCACAAGCCACAATAATCATAACCTGATTTTCTCCACAAATTTAAATGAATAAAGAAAAGAAAGTTTTGTACTATGAGTCTGGAAAGGGATGTTCCTAGCTGAGACACCTGATCTGAGCTGGTTGCCTGAGCTCCCTGTTCTCTTAATGGAAACAGGCGTGTTTAGGTCATGAACCATCTCGTCCTATTTTAGCTAAATTGGAGTGAGATGAGTCAGGTCCTCGAAACATCTGTTTCTCTCCTCCGATAATACAAGGTGTTGAGACAAACAGCACACATGTAAGGATATATATATATATAGTAGAGACTAAATTGGGTCAGATGCTTTCCCTGCTCAGCATCCAAATGAGCCTTGCTAAGCAGTGGTAATAATAACCTAACAGAGAGGTTACCAAGCTTCCAGCTTTTGTCAAAATAATGAACTTCTATAGAAATCTCTCTCCCTACTTGACTTATCTCCCAAGTCTCATTCCCCCTGGTTGTCTAAGTACTTGCTCATGACTATCCCACTTTTCTGCTAAAAAGTATCACCTCCATGCTTAAATCCTTGAGTGTATTTAATAGGCCTTCGTCCTGACTTACACATCTTGAGGACTCATTCCTGCAGTGCCATCCATAGTGTCACTTGTTGATTTGTTCAGAAAAATCACTTTTTCGTTGGTGTTTCTCTTTGCTGAGAGCTGCCAAGCAGCAGACAACTCATGGTCCTATGGCATGACATTCCTTAGGGCACACAGCACCATTTAAGAGATGCCTGGAAGACTTTCAACTTCCCCACAATACACTAGTAATGTATGTTAACAACCAGACCAAATCTTACTGTAACACTGATGAATCTGGGCTGGTTTATAGAAAGTAGTACAGACACCTGGCTTGAGCAGTCTCATGATTTTTGGGAGATTTCGCTCCAGAAGAAGGCTTTGAGTCAAATGGTAGTCCCAGACACTACATTTCTTGTGGCTCTGGAGCACAATTAAAGGCTGAGATTTCTTTTTTCCTCCAGAAATAGCTCTGCCCAAATTGCAAAAAAAAGGAGCACAAAAAATTCCTTCAAAATGAGCTGACTCCTGAGAGGGGAGGATTGTGGGAGGGGGTCATACGATTCTGCTTGGCTGGACATGTGGGCTGAAATTGGACTTTGCATGCAAATCAAGGACTTTGCATCCATATGAAGCCATGCACTTGTATCCAGAAGCCTTTTCATATATCCATACACATCCCCCAGTCTTCACTCCTCTTCAATATTTATTTGGCTCCTGTTGAAGAGGAATATTCCTCTGTAAGCTAATATCTGTATGAGATCAAATGGAAGGAAAAGAGGCTGAAAGATTCCCACTTTGCAAGTTCATGGGTAACAGGAGGCCTAAAGGTACCTCCGCAACTGCTTGCCTTACCTGTGAAATCCACTATATTAAAAATCCACACTCTGAGATCAGCTGAGAGCATTTTAGTGATGCTGGGATGAATCTGCGGTTAGAGTTTTGAGGACAGCTTTGCAGGTAGCTGTTCCCCTTTAATGTACAACAGCATCACCACTAATGATGAAACTTTCCTCCTTGGAGAGCTAAAGAATGAAAAGAAATCCAAACTGTGCAGTCCCTTTGTTGTGCTTCAGTGGGAGAAAGGAGAGTGTCAGCTGATGCTGTCCCACAGCGTTTTCCTTTTGCTGGCTAATCATTTGAGCATTTCCAGTAGGAACAATAGTGTAAAAGGACGTCATGTTTAAAGAAAGAAACTGAAGAGTTTAAATGTATGGCTCAACATAAATAAGTCATGAGCAGAGGAGCTCATTTCAGATGTATAGAGTGGCAAATGAAAGGAAGACAGAAAAAAAATCTGCCTTTATGCATTAAGCTTCACAGCACTCTCAGGTGTAAAACTCCAGTGACTTCAACAGAATTGCACCAGGGATGGATTTGGTCCCATATATTTGCCTTAAAGAGTTTATTTGCCCCAAAGCAATAGGCTGTCCCTGAGGAAGTGGTAACTTCTCTGATGTGCATAATGGGGGAGGATTGGGACCTGGCTGTCTAAATTAACCAAGTAACATGATGCATTAGCAGTGCAGGAGAGGACTCTGGAGGAGGCAGGTTTGCAGAGGGATGGTCTGTTTTAGAGGAGCAATTTGCATTCAACAGCAGCCAGGAGCTACGCATATTGCCTCTCTCACTATTCCCCCTGCACCTGGAGATGAAATGAGGACAACTAAAATTGAAAAGTCTGCAAAACTGAGTTTGGGGCTCAAATGATTCCTACTTCTGCCCCAGGTCTGTTTCTGATGGGAGGATGGGACCCCATTGGGATCACAGAGCTGGCAAAGCCACCCAGGAAGGCTAGATTTCCAGTCATTTTCCCGAGTAATTTGGCCAATCTCTCCCACTTCCTCTCTGTTGTCTCTCAAATGTTCAGCATTTTTTCTGCTGTTATTTCAGTTTATCAAAGCTCCCTTTATTTGTAGACTTTTCCCCCTTTTTGGGGTGTCCAAGCCACAAAAGTTCAGGCCATTTTGGCATTCAGTTTCAGCCCTTCTAGTTTAATGATTTGCTGGGAGCTTTAGTTATAAGTGACCAAGGCATTTTAGGGCAAATAGTAAAGACAAATCTGAATCCATTATGTGTATTTTGCAGCATGTAGATGCCACAGCTGAGACGTGTGTACAAGGTACTCATAGAGGAGCAAGCAACTGTTTCTCCAACAGTCTTACAATATAAGCAGAAAAAGGTCAATTAATACTAACAAATGCTGAGAAAAAGGAAAGGGCTGGTGCAAATTTGGCAAAGAACATGTAGGCATCTGGTGGCAGAAAGGGAATTCCTGCAAGCCCCATCCCAGCATCCTCAGCATAAGATCATCCCTTTGCCAACAGAATCCTTAGGTATCTCACACTGAAGTTATAGCACTGTCCAAAACCGTGAGCCCAGTGACAAAACACAGAAATGCAAATAACTGTAGAGCTGAAGGTGATTTTCCGGTGAGTGTAAGTTCATCAGATGGTATCAGACAACAGAAGGAAAAAGCTATTTCTTGCTGGGAAAAGAAATTCTTAACAAGTAAAGTTGCCTGTCAACAGAATCAAAGCTGGGATGTCTTTTTCCACTTCATCTTCATAAAGTCATAGGTGGAATAACAGAATTGCCTGGGTTGGAAGGGATCTTTCAGATCACTGAGTCCAACCATCAACCTAACACTGACAAAAAACATCACTAAACCATATCTCTAAGCACAACATTTACCCATCTTTTAAATACCTCCAGAGATGATGGTTCTACCACTTCCTTGGGCAGCCTGTTCCAAACCTTTTGTGACTCCTCAGACTCTATTACAATGCTTGGAAAGAGGGTCACCCATTACTTATCTCATATACAAAACCACAGGTAAGAGGGGAAAAAAATTAGAACTCTACAGTTATTTACCTGCTATATTCAGGAGAGAAAGCATTCTTTAGAGGAATGTATCTTAATTAGCCTGAAAAGAGGAATCAAACACAACAAAATGAGAGGTGAGAGATGCAACCCGGGCAAAACAGAAAGTCGTTCATACAGTAATTACCTGGTGAAAATACAGCAAGTGTAATGAAATCTGTTGCTGCCCCTCTAAAGAACACCTTTGTCTCCATAAAAGCATTGAACTACTTTAATGGTATTGATTTAGGTCAAAGTGTACAAGCCCTCTAATGTGTAATGTGGAGACTCTTATGTTGCTATAAAGAGGTTTTATTTCAAATGCAGGAATCTGGAAAGGAGGGTAAGTAACTTTCCTTCTTTCCTGTACAGTTATATTTAGTCTGGAGATTTTCTTGCTATCAAGATGTAGGTTAAGCTCTTCTTACCTAAATAAACAAACAAACAAACAAAAAAAAAAAACAAAAAAAACAAAAAAAAAAAAAAAAAAAAAAACCCCCCAAAGTTAAATAATTAAAAAAAAA
>VXBJ01005623.1:270568-309957 GCA_013400055.1 Nycticryphes semicollaris
GAGTAGTATATAATCTTATACAACAAAAAAAAAAAAAAAAAAAAAAAAAAAAAAAAAAAAAAAAACAAAAAAAAAAAAACAAAAAAAAACCCCCCAAAGTTAAATTATTACAGAAATAAGAATAAATACAAGCTTTTTTCTGTTTCTTGAGTTGTCAGTTCTAGTAGTATTAACACAAAATATTTTAAACTATGGTAGTCCAAGAGTGAATATATCTTGTGTTTAGGTGCCCCAATGGGAGGCTGGCAACCCCTGACAAAAGGCTCTGCCAATGTAGCAGCCACACTGACCATCTAAGCTGCATCCACTTACACATGAGAATGGGAACCTTCAGTTTAGTATATTAATTTAGATGAGACTTTAAAGATCGATTTCGAGAGGGAGGGTATACCTTGTCTTGCAGATGAACAGAATAAGCATACCCCATTATAACTCAATCTTTTCCTCTGGCATTGTTTTATATCTCTCACTGACACACGGGGGTTGTCCCATCAGTTGATGAAGACGATTTGCACAAGAGAGCACTGGCCAGTCACCAGTGGTGTCCCTCAGGGCTCAGTTCTGGGGCCGGTCTTGTTCAATATCTTTATCGATGATCTGGACAGGGGGATTGAATGCACCCTCAGTAAGTTTGCAGATGACACCAAACTGGGTGGGAGCGTTGATCTGCTTGAGGGTCGGAAGGCTTTACAGAGGGATCTGGACAGGTTGGATCAATGGGCCAAGGCCAATGGGATGAGGTTTAATAAGGCCAAGTGCCGGGTCCTGCATTTTGGTCACAACAACCCCGGGCAGCGCTACAGGCTTGGGGCAGAGTGGCTGGAAAGCTGCCTGGCAGAAAAGGACCTGGGAGTGTTGGTGGACAGCCGGCTAAACATGAGCCAGCAGTGTGCCCAGGTGGCCAAGAAGGCCAACAGCATCCTGGCTTGTATCAGGAACAGTGTGGCCAGNGGCCCGGGCACATTTACAGAAGGAGATTAGCGCTTAATGGGTAGGAGTATATCTCTAAGACTTGGGAAAAATAGAGTAAATAATTTATTCCTCAGCCAAAGTCTCATTTTCAGCCCAGGAACCACTAACTGTTTCATAAGGCTCTCTAGGTTTATAACAAGTATGATTCAGAATACGTCCCAGGGACTCTTCCTTGCAAATAAATAAGCCAGATGAACGCGCTGTGCCACCCTCCAATTCATAAAGAGAACCAGAGGGCAGACTGTAAACAGAAGGAAATTGCAAGAAGGCCAATAAAATGCAATTCTGATCTCATGCCATCAGCCGGACTAGGCAACAGGGATAAATAAAGTCACAGACTTCTCCTATATTTATGATTCCTTATTGTTGCGGAGCCCTCCTCAGAACAAAAATCAGTCTGGAAGGGAGGCGGTCGTGCTCCTTTCGAATAGCAATGTTTAAGAAAGGAGAACCATATGGTTTTGAGTTGGCTCGATTGTGGCAGCCAGGAAACTAATCCACAGATTTATTAGAGCTGGCATACAAAACAGAGTGGCAATGGTCCTTTCATTTCCTGCCAAGAAACCCTCTGTGGTGCAGAGCTTTACCTTGAGCAGCAATTGCTTACTGGGCATATGGGCCTTATTTCTGCAAATGGTAGTGGAAGAGAGTCAATTTGCAAATCAAATTGGAATTCTCTTCCTTCTGCCACTCCAATTTACTACCCAGACTTTATTAATAGTCTGGAGGAGCCTGGATTTCCTCCTCTTTTCTCTCTAATGAACTTGTTCTCTTGATTTAGGACATCCAAATGGGAAGAATATGATGAGGAGAGGAGAAACCATTTAAATCATTGTCATTGACCAGATAAAAGTTATTGCAGTAAGTACTTTACCTAATAGCTTATTATGTTGTGCCCACTTGCTGGAAGACCCCTAGCTATTATCATTAGAGTTCCTGACATCCTGATTTTTCTTGAAAAGGTCATATGAAAATGGAGAATGGCAGATCAGAGTCAGTAGTCTGTCTAAGGTATATATGATCATCTGTTAGCGCAATAGAAAAACCTCAAGTATCCTTGGGCATATTCAAAGAAGGGTTTTCAGAGTTCCCATGGGCTTACTTGGAAAGAGGTATCAAAGGCTTGACTTCTGAAGAGAGACAGGGCGGCAGGGGGTGATTGATAGATGAACTGCCACCCTTTACAAGTGCAAATGGAGACATGATCAGGGTTGGGAATCAGCCCCCTTCACCTGGGGAACACTCAACACTGCATCTGAGGTCTGCAGCACAGCATGGAGAATTTCAGGGGGAGACATGCTACAGCAATGTTAAATCTGTTATTTCAAATATTTCCTATAAGCTACAGCTAAAGAAACCAAGAAATTTATATAATTCTCTGTGAAACTATGCCTGAAAACCCTGTTGATCTATTTTATAGTAGATACAGCACTATTTTCTTTTCTTCAGCAAAAGAAGAGGAAAAGAAACAAACAAAGGAAACTGGAACCTCTTTGCTTGTTAAGATCAGTCATTGATCGTACTGCAAACCTACTGTGTTTAGTGTGCTTGGTACCAGACACATCAGAGAAAGGTAGGCATGACTGTGTGTGGGCAGTTCTATAATATACCTCTGCCAAACTTATCCTCGTGCCCAATTCACAAGGGTATGTGTCTAGAAACTTCAGGGTATCCAGTAATAGGAATAACCTATGAATATAATGGCTCTGTCAGCCCGTGATGCTAATCAGTTGAAGTCTGCAATGAATTAGGGGAATAAATCATTATGCCTTTAAAGGTTAACATTTGCCATCTCTCTCTGCAAAATGATTTCTCTGTGAAACTAAGCATCGCTCTCACAAAAATATTATTGAAGAAGCTAAATTGTCTTCTGAAGACTATGTTAAATCCGAAAATGGCATTCAAATCAATAAAGTATGAGTTCAAAGCAGTCAGCAAAGGCAGTCCAATCTACAGGGAATCCCATAGGTCACTCAAGCCTGCTGTGACCTTATTTCGATACATCTTTTATACAATGGATCAGAACAACACTGTTTTCAGTAAGTAACTCGATATTCACAGTTTCTTCTTTTTGTTACTTGCTGCAGGAAAAAAACCCACCCAGAAATATAGCACCTGATGTGAACTCAAAACAATGAAAAATATATCATATTTATATATCAACATATTTGTGTAGCGTACATATCAACAAATGGCAAGAGATGCTCAAATCTAGTCCAGTGTTCAAGCAGGTGTGAAGGGGTGCTTTGATTTTTGTCTGCCAAAGCTACACCTTTCAACACATGTAACAATATAGACCTAACTGCAGACAAATACCCTGGTTTTCATTCTCCCTTCATGAAGAACCGATATTGGATTGACAACTCAGCAGGAGTCAGTCCTCATTTGTGTGACAGTGAGTGAGAAAGAAGAGATATTTTTTTATATGTGAAAAGTCTCATTATAGTGTTGAATTGCCCATAGGTAAAACTATGTATTTTTTGTTCTACCTATTGAAGAGGTAATAAAGCACATATACACACATAGAGACAATGAAAAATTAATTACATGGGAATAATTCCCTATTTTACGATCTTAATTTATTGCTTTGGTACAGTTGGCAGTGAAAATTCTTCATTTTGAGATTAACATCTACACATACACAAATATATTAGTCTATATATTTGCGCCATTGAACTAAAGTGCCATAAAGGAAGATTTCCATCACCCACCTCATGAAATTAATGTTTCTTTGAACGCATAAATGATTTTATTTCAAGAGGTGGTTTTTGAAAGCAAGTATCTATAGCAGTCATAAGCCATGTATATCTGAATTTGTCTGCAGTTTCTACTATGAACATTATGAACACTGAATGATAAAAAAAATCAGATAGCTGTCAAAATAACTGCTCACTGTGTAGAAAAAGGGAGGCAGAAAATAGTCAGTTATATCTGTACCACATCACTAAAAAGCAGCATATGAGCTAACATTGGCCCATAGTAACTGTAATACCATGTCCTCATCTGAAAGATTGAGAACAAAACCAGTCTGATAAATTCACAAGAAAGGGAAGTCTATTCACCAGTGAGAGAAGGTACAGATATTGCTCTGTGCCCTTTGAAAATGTCTATAGGATGATGTTAATGGACAAGAAACCGTCACATTCCTGGGCATCACTTAATATGCCTTCCCCCTCTGAACTAATGAATTAATCATTTGGAGTTCAGAATGTCATTCCACCCAAAATAAGATCACCATCCAGTGAAAGGAACAAATTGCCTTGTACATGCACAGGGTGGGAGTCTCGTTCCTTCTGCTATGGAGTAGTCTCTAAAGAACAGACTGTCCTACCCTCTCCCTAGCCTACACCTCGGGTGAAGAAAATGTTCCCATTTATATGGTGCAATCAGGGAAAGCCTCTTTGCTACCCATGTCTGGCCATTGACTCTAACAGGACTTCTTGCTGTCCACACCGCTCCACTGTGTGACTCCACTGTGTCTACTGAGAAAGAGTTCATCAGACATGGAGAGCATTGAGCTAGAGTGAGTGCGCTGCCCTGGTACCCAAGAGAGCCGACCCAGGGTTTATATAGGGGTAGTATCACCACAGGTCTCCATCAGGGCCGGAAGCTAGTGAGATGAAAGGGAAGGTGAAGGCTTGTCTGAACAGCTCCAGCCCTGTCTCCTGCAATAGTTACTGCTGATCTGCAAAACTTGATGGGCTTCACATTTAGGTAGGCATGGCATCATTCCAGCAGATATATAGCTATAACTTGGTTCTCTTAACTATTAAGCACAGATCTTTTAGGAAATAAGCAAGAAAAACCTGGTGTCAGAGACACTAAATACATTATTTTAATGACAACGTTTTGAACTCTCCAAAAATGTCAGGTATTGCAAATGTTATAGCAAGCAGTTTGGTTTGCAACATGAAGAAACAATTCAGATATTTCACGTAAACAGGTCTTTTTAAAAAAGGGCTTGTGTTTCATATAGTTTCAATCTTTTAAAATTAAAGTTGCTTGCAAACAATTAAATAAAAAAAATAAAAATCCAAACCCATAAAGCTTCCCAAAGATCTATCTAAAATGAAACAGCTTATTTCAGTCCAGTCTTTCACCCTGTCAGTAAAAGAAAACAGCTCCTCGCAGTACCCTCCAAAGATGTCTTCCACTTCTGGTTGTAATCCACAATCAAAATGAGTGACAGGTCACATGGCAGGGTTTTTGTTTGCAGATCTCTGAAAACAGTGAACATATCTTAACACCGCTCATCTGTATCACTCTGTCCCCGGACCTATTTGCTTGTTACAAACAGGCCTGAACACCCTGATTTAACAGATTGCTGAGCTCTCCTGTTCACTTCTGTGTTCATTAATCTTCATAAAATAATATGGCAATGAGAATTGCTGGAGTTCTCCCTCTACTACCTGCTGCTCTCTGGGCTCTAGTGAATAAATGGAGGGTATCTAATATGTGGAGAGAGAGGTTTAAGTCTGTATTATTTCATACATCAGAATGTCTACAGCCTCTGTCCCTATGGAAATGTAAGGCTTTGTATAGACTGACTTGCTATGCAGTGCACATTCAGCAAGACCATCTGAAGGCGTGTTGCAGAGGAGTTAAAACAATGAAGTAAATTACAGGTAGCACAACGCTTTGTGGAAGGCATAAATCAGCCTATGCCACCTGGCAAAATTCTGGTTTTCTTTTTAGGCAATAGTTGCATTAAACCTATTTCCAAGTGGATTCCCAAAAACTATTATTTTTAGGCCAATGAAAAGAGTATTCCATTCAGTGTTTTTCTGCAGCAAAGGCACCTGCAGTCTGCAACATTTGACCCTGAACACAGATGTGTCACATTTGACATGCATGGTGAGAATGTTGCTCATAGCTGGAAGCCCAGAAGGAATCAGATCACCTGACTTCATGTCCTACATCTCAGAGTGGCAGAGCTGCCACTGCAAGCCCCAGAAGGATGCTCTCGAAAGGGAACCGCAGTATCAACCTGTGCTCTCAGCAGGCTGCCAAAGGCAGGACTCACACTCTACATGCGAGGCCTCAGCATGCCACCTTGAGCTTTGCTCATCACATCACAGGGTGCTTGAGATGGGAAGGCACCTCTGAAGATGATCTTGTCCAACCTGCTGCTCAGGCAGGGTTACCTACAGCAGGTTGTTCAGGGCTATGTCCTACTGGGTTTTGAATATCTCTGAGAATGGAGACTCCACAACCTCCCTGGGCAACCTGTGCCAGTGCTCAGTTAGCTCCACAGCAACAAAATGTTTTCTCTTATATCTAAACAGAATTTCCTGTTTTTCAGTTTGTGACCATTGCCTTGTTCTCCTTGGGAACCACGGAGAAGAGCCTGGTTTCCTCTTCTATAGTCCCTCCCATCAGGTATTTACACAAACTGATAGGGCTCCCCTGAGGCTTCTCTTCTGCAAGCTGAATAGTCCCATCTTTCTGAGCCTCTCCCCATATGACAGGTGGTCCAGTCCCTTCATCATCTTCATGGTCCTTTGCTGGACTTTCTCCAGTATGCCCACGTCTCTTGTACTGGGGAGCCCAGAAGTGGGTAGAGCATCCCAGATGTGTCTCCCCAGTGCTAAGCAGAAAGGAAGGATCTTGCTGGCATCCTGCTTTACCTGCTGCCAATGCTGCCAAAGGCTGCCCAGGAGGCTGCTGGCTTGCTTTTCTGCAAGGGCAAGCTGCATGGTTGTCTTGGTGTCCTCCTTTTCTGCACAGCTGCTTTCCAGCTGGTTGGCCATAACTTTTACTGGCGATTGAGGTTATTCTTCTCCATGTGCTAGACTTTCCATTTCACTTGGCTGAGTGTCCTGATGTCCCTGTCTGCCCATCTCACCCAGCTGTTGAGCTCCCTTGGAATGGCAGCACAACCCATCTGGGGTATTGACCAATCCTCCCAGTTTTGTATTGTCTCATCTTGAACACCACTTTGAAGGCTCAGTAGCCCCAAATTAGGAAGCACAGTTGTCTGCCAAGAAAAATACTTCCCACTGCTGGTACTAACTGGAGGATTTTACATCTTTACAGTGGGCAAAGGCAAATTTATATGGGGTGAAGGAGCAATTTAATGAACATGAAGTACTCATATTAAGCTGGTAAAATGTGGCAACACTAGAGATATAGGGAATGTTCCAACAATAGATTAGTGTTAAAACTGATGTGTCTTTTCTTGTAGTTTAGAGAGAACAGTCTTGATAGACTAAGTGAGATACAAATTTTTTCACACAGGAGATACTGCTCTGGGCCATAAATAATATCGACTGTCCGTATTGATGGGAGGTAACAAGAGACTTGAGAAAACACTGACTAGCAGTGCCTACTTCAAGAGAAATTACATATTCAATGATATTGGACATGTCCTAGTTGGTAGGGAGATAAAGACTACTTGCATGATATCCATCAGACCATTCACGTAGTCTCACAGGTCAATCACTCTTATTTAGCTTCCCTTTTAATTAGAAATACAACTTCAAATTAATTTAATCCTAAAAAGGCACATAAAATAGCTGACCTGTGCTCCAAAACTACTTGTTACCTGGGCTGCCCAGTGAAATGGTTGAGGCAACATCCTTGGAGGTATTTAAAAGACGAGTGCACATGGTGCTTAGAGACATGGTTTAGTGGTGTTTTTTGTCAGAGTTAGGTCAATGGTTGGACTAGATGGTCTTAAAGGTCCTTTCCAGCCTAGATAATTCTGTGATTCTATTTCTCTGTGCTGTCTGTAAAGTAAGGCCAGAGCAGCCAGTTCGGGTAGAGACAAGTAAGATTGGACAGAAAAGAAAGGCTGAGACTTCTCCAAGAACTACTAAAAGTGTAATGGCTTTGGTCAGCCTGAGTGACATCTTAAGATAGTGATTTAGATAAGGGTGTTATAATTTTAAAATACACTTTCTTTGTTAATGAGTGGCACTTTGCTTTGTCAGAGCTGACAGACCACCCGCTGCCCCTCAAAAACTGGAGGTGAAGGCATTGAACCAAACGCAGACTTGCTGAGGTGATACCACAGGACTACACTGTGCACTCCTTAAATGTGAGGGAAAAAGAACATGTGTTTCCAGCTGAGCCTGATGGTGACCCAGAGGCTCATATCTAGCAAGAAGAGTGAAAAGGAGAAAAGATGAGGAAAAGATGCAATACTTGAAAATAAGACGGAGAAGGATTGTGCATCTGCAAGTGCTATTGCATATCCCAATTGGGTGTTATACCCTGAAAGAATTTTTCATCTCTTATGGAAACACAGAAAAGGGATATTTAACTGCTTTTAATTATTTTAAAAGATATATTTAAAGGCAACAAAAGCAACCAATACTTCCCCTTTCTTGAACAAGGAAGAAAAACAAGGTCTGATTTTTACAGCTTTACTATAAACTGCTTTGGTATGAAGTCCCTGATCAGTAAACACATTGGAGGAAACGGGATCTTTCCTACTGGTGCTCATTGTGAAAGGTGATATAAACTGATTCAGCTTGCTTTTGTCAATATATGTCTTACATCTGTACCCAGGCTGAAACTCAGGAAGCCTGTGGTTTTAACTTTTCAGGAATCACAAAGCTGGGATTCTCCTTCTTGTTTAGGGCAGATCGTAGGCCATTGGTACTGGGACAGACATTTTGCATTTCAAATCCTTCTGTACATTTTTTGGTTGCCTTTAAATTAGATCACAAGAAACAAAAAATGATCACGTTTCTGAACATTATTCTCTCCCAGCTGTTCTTCCCTCTTAAAGCCACATTCACTCTACACCTTCTTCAGAGTACACCTCGCTTGTTTGAACAAATTAAATTAGCAAATGTCAGTAAGTACACATGTGTTCACTGAAAAAATTAATAATCATTGTGATTTCCTTGGAGCATTAGTTTGCTTGGTATGAGAGGAACAAAAACTTCTACGCTCTAAAATGTGAAGTTTTGGTAACCAGATCCATTAAAAAATAGATATATTCCAGGATATGTGAAATTTTTTTTCTATGAAACCTGTAGTTTTATGAAATGTGTCTACTTCAGTCTTTATATATTTTTCTTTGTCAAGATCTTGTGTAATTCAAAACTCAGATTAGCAGAGCATTTAAATTTCATGGCTGTGCTGGGACCAGACCAAAACCAAGCATTTTTGGAAGGATCTGAATTTGGGAGAATTAGCTATGTTTTGTTCCCTCCTCACCCTATGAAGCAATAAAAATTCATCATGCAGAGCAGAAGAACAGAGATGACAGAAGATTTAGAAAGGATTTACAAAAAAAAGAAAGCAAAAGCAGAGACACATGAAGCTTTGAGCTGAAGAGGGAAAAAAACTTCATGGTTTTGTAGCTAAATGGTAGATTGGAGTGGACTATACCTGGGAGTTCGAACTAAGAGGTGCACACCAAAAAAATCTTGTGCAACAAAAGAGGACCCAACAGACTGTGAAAACATGACCCAGGAAAGAAGGAGGGGAAATCAATGAAACATGTGGAAGTTGTCTTCCTCCATACCCAGATTTTTCTGTGCCTCTGTCTGTTGGGTAGAAAAGAGAGCTGGTTGCAGAGTCCTATGGAAGCAACAGCAATTATATTGCACGGGTATTTAGATGAACACTTATAGCATGCTCAAGAGGAATTAATTTGCTACCCAGATTAACACAGAGAACAACCAGTGCCACCTTTTATGAACAGATGCTGATAGGGGATTTCAGCCCCCAGAAAGAAGGCTCCAACTTGCCAAACAAGGGAAGGAGCTGAGGCACTATGTGGTAGTTAAAGCTCTTTCTTTTCAACCACACAGCACCCATCAGAACCTTGGAACGGATGGAGAGGGCTAATGGGCTACCAGACAGGTCTGTCTCTGGAGGTGGTCCAAAGCAAACAGAGCCCCATACAGGTGAATAGTGCATTTGGGATGCTCTAGTATTGAACAAAAAGCAAGTGATATGTCTGTGGAGCAGGGCTTAGGCATTCAATATCTTGAGTTTGGGGAGGAAAAAAGAAACAGGTTAAAGTTCTGATGTGAATTTTACAGCTGAAAAGCATCTTTATAGCACTCCTCTGATCTGCCATTCATTACGTAGCACATGGGAGGATGATAGAGTCTGCTCCTGCTGTTTTAACCTACACCCACCACCCAGGGAATGCACCTCATGTCAAAGGTTTCCCTTAAATGCCAAATTCCCCTTTGAGAGAGGGCAGCAGGTTGCAGGAGAAAATTGGCAGCACGGAGCCAGTCGAGACCCTCTCAGAGGGGCCCCGATCCTTCTCCCACAGGATCTGATGCACGGTCGCTTGGACCGTGGCCTGCATATTTCATCCTCGCTGCTTTACAAGAAGATACCACAGTGGCAGCATGGCCTTTTGTTGAGCTGATGAACCTCAGAGAGTTTTGTCCATCAAACAGATCAAAAAATATTTTCTCCATTTAAAATAGGTTATGTTGGCACTAAAACTGCAGCACATGACAGCCTGAAAAGACATCCCATTTACCCCTTTACCTAGACCCAGTTTTGTTGCAGTTAAGATGGTCAAAAGTGCCTGCATGATGTCTTGCAATTTGCAGTTTTTCAGCTGAAAAGCATGAAAAATACCCCAAATTTGTATCTTTACTGACGGCTAGCGATACGAAACAAAAATCTGGTAATATTATGTACAGAAAGTGATAAAAACAAAATCAGGACTCTCACAAGGAATGCTACTACTAATACTGTTAATCTTTCCCATAGGTCACTGTCAAGCCTGAACTGTGTATTCATTTAATATTCATGTTTACTACTAGAATCCCAGGCAAGCTTGTCCACTCTCAGTATGAAAAAAAAAAAGAGGTAATTAAAGGAGAAACACTTACAAAATATTTCAAAAGCACAAGATTTGAGAGGTGGGTGGAAAACTTAGTTGTTTTCCAAAAGGAAAATTGTATTTTCATATATTTTCTGGATAAAGATTACTCATTTGTCTATTTGAATATGGATAACTTTGGCATTTCCTGCAATCCCAATTCCTGATAAAAAAAATAGGGTTTTTTTCTCCTCTAATGACAACCCAGACCTTTTGCTGTTGTTGATAGATGACTCTTTCAGTGGTGAAGATCTTTGTGAGAAATCAGCTCTAAATTTTATAACAAGGTCAGAAACCTTGTCAGGTGCATATCAAGAGGGCTTCATAAGATTCTACTTGAAACTACTTGAAAGGACATTGTAGAGAGGTTGGTGCTGGTCTCTTCTCACAGGTAATTAGTGATAGAAGGAGAGGGAATGGCTTCAAGTTGCAACAGGGTAGGTTTAGGCTGAACATTAGGAAAGAATTTTTCCCAGAAAGAGTGATCAGACACTGGAATAGGCTGCCCAGGGAGGGGGTTGAGTCCCCATCCCTGAATGTGTTTAAGAGTTGTTTAGATGTGGTGTTGGGGGATCTGGTAGGGGAGAACTTTGTAGAGTAGGACTGATGGTTGGACTTGATCCCAAGGGTCTCTTCCAACCTGAATGATTCTATGATTCTATGATTCAGAGTAGTTATGCTGCTGTATGGTATCTGAGGACATGAATTAAATTCTTGAAGGGGGGAAAATTACACTTTGAAATTACAGCAAGACTCAAGCTGTCTATAAATTAAGACACCTTCTCACAGCTCACAAATAGAACAAATCTTTTAACAAGTGTTAAAAATTAATAGGGAGAGGAGAGAAGGAGATCAAAGCTAAGGTAGATGCTTCAGAAAGCTGTCAAAGCATTGACAGAAGAAATCTTTCAGCTTTAGTTCATAAGAAGAGACCAGAAAAGCTTTTCCCCTTTGGTGGAATGAGATGGGTTTAAATCGATTAGAAGGGAATTTGAAATGAAATATCTATAAGGAAAGAAGTCTCTTAATTCTCCTCCTACTGGGGAAAAACTTGCTTGATCTGAAATCAAAAGTTGTGAACTTTCTTACCCAAAATGTATCCTTTAGTACTGAAGAAGGTATGTGAAATCCTTTAGACAAAGATGCACATATTATACATGCAGGACGTGTACTTACAGCTACAGAATTATCCCACCAGGATCAAATGATTTTGGAAAGAAGTTATTCTAGCTGCAGGCCCCACTTTCCAAGCTCCTCAAAGCAGATTTCCACAGTGTTTATTCCAGAATAAACTTTCTGGCACAGATTAATTCTGTGCTTGTTTTCACTCAACTTGATTTATTTGGCTCCTGACACGGATGGGTGATGGGTGCCATGAGAAATTCGCTAACACCCCATCAACTGCTGCTGGATAGATTTCTCTTCTTGCCTTCTTCAAAGAAAAGGATCCTCAGGGAGTAGATCAGGTTAGCAATTCTTGGAGATAAGGACCGACCATGACTGTGAAGTACGTTGAACAGCATAACTCAGGCTTCAGAAATATAGTGAGCAAGCAAGAGGTGTTCTTCAGCCCTTCAAAGCTAACCTCCAACAACCCTCAGAAATTTAAGGATGTGCAAAAAAACCATCTTGCTGACATTGTAGCCACATGCCACGTAACACAAAGCACAATGAGAAACCTTTGAGACAACTGTAGACACTTCAGCAATTATACCTGTGTCAGACAGGGGTTAACACAGGATTCAAACACTTTCACAGTCTTATAGAAGTGCAGATGTTAGGTGTCAGTATAAGGTAGCCATCTGGGCTCACACTAGAATTGGAGAGAAGCAGCTGTCCCCAGTGGGAGGTTTGTCCCGTTTTCAGACAAATCTAGAATAAGGGACCAGTTTCCTTCTCTTGCTCTTTCCATCTGTTAGGCAGAGTCCTCCATCAAACTGAAGTTGGGAGTCTTAACTACTGAGAACCTGACACTGGAGGAGAGCAGTCTCGCCCGACACAAATTGCTTGCCCCAGGTCACATAAGCAGCTCATTGCAGAGACAGTTCCTAAATCTGAGTTTAGCTCTGGCACTTCTTTGTCACTGTTCTCTGGAAATGGGGTAAAACACAGCTTCAGAGCTTGCATTTAGCCTTGCAGCCTTTGCATGCACGGCTAGCAGAGAGATCCACGTGGCTTGTGACAAGCCTTGCAGTATGCAGACAAGCCGGAGAAAGATAAGGGCAGGTCACAGAACATATCTATAATTGCTTTAAGGGGCCGGGGGGTGTGTGTGGAAGGGCAGGGAAGGAAAAAAGAAAAAGTTGGCTCATCTAAATCCTTCACAGCTTTTACTACAGCAAATAAGATTTTGCTTTAGGTTCATCCTGCCAAAAAGTATCATTTTGATTTGTATGAGCAGAATGAAGACAATTAATCTTCAAAAAAAACAGTAACTGGTAAAAATAGCCATGGCCTTCTTTATCAGCGTGCAATATTTTTAAAGAAATGTTTTAGCTTCCATCTTCCAGTCAAAGGGCAGAGTTTGGGTTTTCTTCTGCCAGAGTTATTGACTTTTCTCTATTTTGAGACCACTAAAAAAAGAAAATGACAGGGACCTAAGAGTTGTCCAATAGCTTTCAAGATGTGCTGAAAAGGTAAGAGTTACTGCCTTTCTCCAAGCAAGTACCAGTAATATACTGTACAACCTGTGTCTCTTGGACAGTTTGCCACAGTCTAGCTCCACTGAACCACCTGATTTATACCAGCACTAAAAAGGGGAGGGGGAGAAAGAAGTCCAACATTGTAAATCTTTCCACTGAGTGACATTTTGAAGGGCTCATACATCACTTTTGAGCTAAGCTCTAGATTCACAATACAGATGACCTAAAGAACGGCTTACGTGCCCCAAAGCCTCTTCTCTTTTCCTCAGATATCATTTGCTTTAGTAGAAGATATTAACTCTTCCTACAAAGCCTGTCTCAATGGACTTGCAAAGGTATTTGAAGCCAAAGTCCGGCTGACTGTAAAGCTAACATCTCCAGGATATTTACTTACTACACACACTAATATTAAAGGAACAACATCTTCATGAGCTATACAGCAATTTAATAGCACAATTTTCTTTGAGCGTCAAGGGACTAAGGTTTCTAAATCATTTGTGAAAGCATAAGCATTCATAGTTCATTATTTATACTGCAGAAAAGAAGCAAGCACTGGTAGTCCATGGTCTGGCCATGCAAAGACACAGCTGTGAGCATGAGAAGAGGTGTTCATCGTGCATGCACACCCATGCTCTGCCAGAGTCTCTGAACAAGGGACAGGATGTAGCAGTCTTTTATTCAATGCAACATATCCCTGTCTCCCACTGTGTTGGAGACAGGGTAATAAAACAGGTGTGATTCCAGCCTGCCTTAGCACATGCATTTTTCATACAACAATATCACATTCTTTGCCCATTTGCCAGACACACCTTCCCACAGCTTAACATTTCATACTGATCAGAAAATTTGGGCAACACCTCAACAAAGTGGCTTCTCCAGCTTCAATTCAACATGCTTGAGACTCTGGGATATATCTCGCTGGGCTGCGGTAAGGATGCTGACCATCAGCCCATGCAGCAGCACCGTGCAAGACCTCAGTTTCGAATATGCTTTTGGGCATAAATGATGTTCTTTAGGATGAGACTTAGGCATCAAGACAGGTCATATGGATACCATTATGGAAAAAAGAAAGGTGTAGGAAGTCTTTCATCAGAATACAAGGACTATTATATGAGCAGTGCTGTAATAATGTGCAGTATTAACGAGTTAAGAGAAAGAGCTTCTAGTCTGGTAATCTTATCAATGGTAGGATCTATATCACTGAAGATTACACATCCACAGCATAGGTCTGAGCATCTGAGAAAAATGTCTGAGGCTCCCATCATAGCATTTGAAGTCTAATCAAAGGAGTTTAGGGTCCAACTCATTCATTCAAATGTAGGCTGCACTGACAAGAGTCTGTATTTAAATAGGTCTATTTCTATTATAAAGGGATCCTAGGCTCACTTATATTTATATCCTATAAGCATTGCAATTTTTCTCATGAATCCGCACCAAGCATTCCAAACAACTAAAATCTGATTTACTGTGTATGGAAAAGGATTAAACTGATCCAGTTTGGATGACCCGGTATAAGACCAGAGTGAGGAAAGTGTTAAGTCCTCAACCACAATAGAACTCAAGTAGATGAATACATAGGGCTTTAAATGCAGAAAAATCCACCAGCTCACAAACACCAGCACGATCAGCGGACAACATGCCAATATATCGCTGCACAAGCACTGAAACTTATGAGGTTAAAGTGAGACTGGAAGTATTCATTACCCCTAACCCAGACATGAGACTGACACGTTATACTTGACCAGATGTCATATGCAAGAAGCCTTATCTGGCAGTGATGATAAAATTACTGAGCTGCTGGTGACAACTCTACTGGTTCTTAAAACTGCATTAGCAATTAACCTACTGAAATATTAAAGTTAATAGTTACAGCTCCAACACAACATACCATTATATGGTGATTCAGAGACTGAAAGCATAACTAATTATAGACTGAATTTTGAAGCAAATACATTGGTTGGGCTTGAGACAATATTTAAAAGCATGTGTGGGCAGTTAAAAAATGCTTCCAGAAACCTGAACAAAGACTTTTGCGGAGGATTATAAAACTAAGACTTTGAAGAGCAGAAGTAGCATGTTAGCCATGTCCTTTCCTCAAACCATATTACTACACTGTCACTTACTTAGCAATGGATTAAAATGCTTTGTACTGAAATCCTATTAGTGGCTAACACCAACGCAATACAAATTCTGTGTCTTGGAGGTGCAATGTTGCGGCTCTGTCCTACTTGTAGCACTGGTATAGAGAGATGATAGGAAAAAAAGCCATTTTAAAAGTACAATGAAGTTAGAACATCTCAGCACAATTTTTAAAGCATGCGTCTGTTTTTACCTTTTCCCTGCCACATATTTTCTTGTTACTGACAGACTCTGCTTTCAAAGCTAATAAACACACATGTATCAAAGTGTTAGTAATGCCAGGAAGGAGGGCAGTGAGGGTCACTTGTGCTTGTCCACAAATGCTGGGTTGCGTCATTGGGTACAATCTTCTTCATGCCTGTCTGGGCAAGGGTTAGCATCCAGCTGCTGTGCTCTGGTGGGGGACTGAGCCTTAGAAACAACACTTCATCCACTGCTTTTCCCCTTCAGTATGAACTGCATCCTTTGTCCCCACAGTCCATAATTCGTCCAACCCACTCACTCATATGTTTCTAGTAGAATGAGACAATATCAGCAAAGCAGTCTTTATTCTACAAGTCTAACCTGTGGCAGACCTGCCCTATGAGGTTGCACAGAACTAGGATGCAATCTTGCCCTGAATTACTACAGGGATTCAGAGGTGCCCATCAATATTGATCTAACACAATGGCTCTAGTATCTTACTCCTGACCCCAGGATGCAGAATTAAGTCTCAGCCCAGACTGAAAGGGAAGGCTGACGCAGAAATGTACCTGCAGATCCATGAGTGTCTGGGCAAATGCAAATTAGAGCCAGAGAACACATATCTCAGAAGATGTCCTCAAAGCCTATGGCTTTATGGTCAAAAGTATTAGAAGGCTGAGGTTTCTCAACTCCACTTTTATCACATGGTGTCCAGGCTCCCACAAAGTCAAGGTGCTCACACACAGGTCCACTTGAGCTGCCCTTTGGGATTTTACCCTGCCACCAGCTGATACTCCAGAAGTCTGGAGGTATCCTTCTGTCCATCAGACTTAAGCGGATGGATACCTTGGATATCTTAAGGCATCTCAAGAGGAGCTGGATGCCTATGATTAGGTCACTGCATGTCACCCACTGCACATTATTCAACACTGTCAATGGGCATTCAGTTCTACTTACAGCAGATGCCTCCTGTTTGGACCTTACCTCAATTCCACTGTCAAGATCTCCGCTAATGGTGGTAACTTAAACCTGTACTGCACATACAGGTATCCTAATGGAGCATCTGAATCTACGAGCTGTGTCCTGGTGGACATGGATCCCAGCCTCAGCCACTTCAAATGATCTCTGACAACTGATTTTTTGATTTTCATTGGGTTTTGATATTCTGCGGATGCAGATTTTTTTGGAGGATGGCCTGACATGCAGACAGTTATTTTTTCCCAGTTGTTACACTAATGAGAACCAGAGGACTGTCCAGGTGACCCAAGAAGCTTTTGCATACGTAACCAAAGTGTTCAAATCAGTCCACACATTATAGATGCTGCTCTTCAAGTATATTCTTAATAGGCTGGCAGCTAACCTCATGCGCACATCGAGGATCACAGGCACACCAACTTACAAATTGGGACTGGGCACTTCTGCCAAACAAATTTTGTTGGAGGGGAGTAGATCTTGAGAGGAATGGAAGGGTGAAGTCCTCAATATCTCATCATGTCAAGCCAATTGCTCCAAAACGCGGTAAACCTGTTACTCTTTTACTACAGAAAAACTGCAATTTGGCACAACAGCAGCAACTTTCCAATGACATGATGGAGCACCTTGCTGACTGTCACTAGAATGGGCATCTTTCTGAGGGTGCCTGTGAATCTCACCTCCTTTGGAGTCTGTATATGAGAATCCTGCTTAAAACCACTGCAGAAATGCTATTCTACATTCCTTATTTACATATCTGGTATTATTTCTCTTTTTCATATTTGTAAAGGGAAGGTTTTTATAAAAAAAAAAAACCACACTCCAAGAATCAAATTAATCATGATGGTATTTTCTGTCAGCAGCCACTCTGATTACTATTTAATTTTACCCAGAATATAGTTTATATGGTACATTTCTCAGTACCATTGTCTAAGAGTCAAAGCAAACAGTCTTTCATAACTTGGCTGTCTGACATGACAACTTTCCTGGTCCAGTTTCCATTTATTAATATTTATAGTTGCAGTTTTTTAGCCTCTTCACAGCAAAATACAGTGTTATAAAGAGATTGAAAGTGTCATAAGAGACAAAGGCAACATTATTAAGACAAAAATGGCCCTAAATTTCCAAGCAAAATTCTATATTGTACATAGCAAAAAAATCATGCGATTGCATTTCTCAAGTAATAGCATCAATACTTATAGTCCCAAGTCTCATCATTTTATTTCAGCTGTAGAATATTGTTTGTAGAGACTCTAAAGAAGAATCCCTTGAGGTAAACCTTTCCTCTATTTGTCTGATACTGTAAATTTTGAATAGGTTGGCAAACCGGACTAAGCTGAATCATCAAGATCTGCTGATCAGCCTTCTTATTGGGCTTCAAGATCGGATATTTCTTCTCTCATTTTTAAATTTCACATACTTTATCTCAATGAAGTTTGTTCCCTTCCTAATTATTCTTTGGGCTATCTTCTTTGCATGCATTATTCATTGGGAAGTCATCTTTGTATGCATGCACCAGACAAGTCAGGTTCCTTGTAAACCAGAAATCAGCTGAAACCTAAGGACATATTTTGGACAGATAACATCTTCGGGACTAGTGAATACTGGAATTATTGCTTAAAAACTCTACTGCCTAAATTATTTATAAGGTCAAACTGCATTGGTGTACTGATGCTGAGCATTATCCAGGAATAAATGTTAGAGCTGGGATAGTGCTGATAGTAATGCAGTTTTCTACTTGTATAGGATCATATCTCTAAAAAAGTATGTCTGGAAGAAGTCAGGGACTGCACCCAGAACTCCCCATGGATGGATTCATGTCCTTTAGCTTTCAGCCTGTCCCTTACATTCACTTCGTGGAAAATGAAAGACTAATGGATACTTCAAAGTCACAATCTGTCCAGTTTCAGACTTCTACTTTCTCTAAAACAGGTCCCTGCCCTAGCAATATCCATTTTCATTCTTTGGTTCTCATGGAAAGCAGACGCCAAGACCACATGACCCCCTCCTTGCGTACAATTTCCCTATGCAGTGCTTCCCTATGCAGCCAGGCAATTTCATTCTCTGTTGTAGACCTGCTGGAGCACTGAAGATCAGATTTTCCCAGAGAATTAGGCTCCTATTTAAGCAAATAATAAAACCAAATTCTTACTTATGTATTTATTTTAAACAGTACTCAGCGCCTTCACACTCAGCAAAAAAGCAAACAGAAAACGGCTGCTGGAAGATTTGATGAAAGCTGGTATGAAAATTCAATTCAACAGGAAAAAAATTATTTTGGTTTTGCTTGTAACGGGTTATGAGGATTCTTTTCTATGTTAGTTGCTTGATGTCTTGTCTTTCACCCTCAAAAAAATGTGGCTGCAAGGACAGGTAGCAAAAGTAGTTCATATCATAAATTTATAAGTGGGCAGGTTGATCTGGGTATGAGCATTTCAGTACAATCATTGTTCTGATCTTGTAACATGAATAAATAATAAAGATCTGTGACAACTGCATAGTAAAATTCGTGACAGAAGTTCACAACTAGATATGTGTGTATATTGTTTACTCTAAGCTATAATTCTGTTTAAAAATGGAAGACTAGCTAATTTGCTGGTAAATTGCATTTTATTTCCACCTAATTTATGAGTTCTGAGATGTTTGGACAGGGCTTAACATGACCAAAAAAAAAATCCTATATGCAATGTCCTTTCATTTGCTTTTGGTGTGGTACATGAAATAATCTCTTAATTTTAGAAAGCTTTTTCTTTGTGAATCAACATCATTAGCAATCAAAGAAACAGCTACGAGCATTGAGTGTAAATGTTTGAACTTCTATAAATGTGCATGTCATTAATAAGCAGGCTGGCAAAGTTTGGTCACAAAGTTTTCGTTGAAAGTTTCTATCGCTGTTACAGCTTGAGTCACGGTAGCAAGTGTGACGCCTGATTCTAACTAAAGGAGGGTTTTGGGGAGCTAAGATTTGCATCTGTCACAGTGAATGGCAGCCTGGGGCTTGCCCATCGCAACACGAACCTCCACTCACACAAGTCTCCCTCAGTGAGGAGACAGAATTTGAATCCACTCCAGCAAGATCATCCTTTTTCGATATATGTTCATCTTTGTGCATAGGCCAGCTTCTTGTTTTGCTTCTCCTCTCTCTCATTATCAGATTAGTGGACAGCCAAAATACCTAGCGCACTGGAGGTGCATGAAGTGGTCCTGCAAAGAGGACATTGATCCCTTTTACAAAACCAGAAGATACTGAGAAGTGAAGGCAGTTGCCCAAGGGCATACAGAAAATGTATGCCTGTGCTTGAAACCAGGTCCCCAGAATTCCAGTCTAGGAATCAGAGGCTTAAAAACCAAGGAGTAAATTATTGGTAGATTGCCTTGGGGAACCAAAAGTAAAACACATTGTACCGTACAGACAGAGGGAGAGAGGCGAAAAAAAAAGTCAAACATTGGGTCAAACAAAACTAGTTGCATTGGCTAGTCAGGTTTTCCCTATTTTCTGCCTCTAAACTTCATGATCTGGATGGTTATTTTCATCATCTCAGTGAATCGCAATTATCAGCCGAGGGACAGGAACCAAACCGACAACTGGGGAAAATAACTCCGATCCCTTTGATTAAAAACAATCAATAATGCAGTGAGAAAGGCTTCAGCAGGTAGGAAGGGCTGATGACTCAGGGAGCACAGTAGGAAAGGCCAAGTGAGCGAAACGCCGGGCAGCCTTCCCCTCCTCTCTCGTGGCTGCCGGCGGGGAGAGCGGGGACACGGCTGCGGCTCATGGGCAAGCGCAATAACTCTGCCCAATATTGCAATCTATAGTTCACTGACCCCGAATGATTACTGCACTCCTCTCATGCGTTCAGTAATTTTCTGTCCTGATTCAGCGGGATTCAAGTGGGCAATCCAAAAGAAACAAAATCCTTCAACCCTGCTTGGAGAAATGAATAAAAAAGGTGAAACCACAGATCCCCTGCTTCCCCTCATAATTTTTCAATATCATGTTGGAGAGGTGGTTCTAAAACCTCCTTCAGATCTAGTCACAAGCATAGCCACCTCACTGACTCCCTGGGAATGGCCTCATGATTAAAGAGGAAGTTTGTGGCAACATCCAAAAGACCTGCCAGTGGACAACCCCAGGACACACTTGTGCCCCAGCTCAGAAAGGTGCTGAGGGACAGGTGGAGCCCATGAGATCACTCTGGTGCTCCCACACCTTGCAGAAGCCCTAAACCCCCTTCTGTGTTCAAGCAAAGACATTTCTTCAAAGAGAATAAACCCACAAAAGACCTCAGAACTCCAGGAATTTGCACAGGGTGAATTTTTGATGGTGAAAGAAAATTTTATCCTGAGGTACTTCAAAATCTGGGGTTTTTTGTGGGGGCTTGGGGTGTTGGTTTTTTTCTATTTAAAATTGTTCTTGTTGCTTAAAAACAAGACAATATGATCAAATATGTGTTCTGAAGATGTGCCCGCTCCCGGTCATGGGCATATCATGTCCCCTGCTGAAGAGGGTCTTGGGAAGCTGTGACAACCCATCCTCATGCAGGAGGTTCTGAATATATTTGCTGTGATATTTATACCCCATGCCCACAGTTTGAGCCCTGCTGTTCAGGTCACTTCAGGCACACAGTCACCTTTTTTGGCTATTGCTCAGGCATTGGTGGCTCTTTGGTCCCCATAACTGTTTTTTACCATCATGAAGCAGGACAGCAAAGAGTCAGGTTTCCTGGTGAGGCTCAGACTTGCACAGTACAGTGTGTAGCTACACTGAAATGCTAGAAATTCCTTGGTCTCTGGATGCAGGGGACTTTTCAGCTGTTACTTTGTCCTCTAAACTTGTCTGTTTAGAGGTTTAAACTGGTCTACCCATCTGTTCCAGTATGATCCCACAGGTACCAGTCAGCTGGCAGGCTGCAAACACCACCATCCTCAAGCCAGCCCCCTAGATTTGCCCGAGGCCAGAAAGCGACAGTGAACAGACTCTTAATTGTTCAAATATTCACTGCATGAAGCAATTTTTATATGAATATTTCATACAGGCAATTTTTAAGCAAGTTGCTGCTCTCCACTGAATCTACCCTATCCAGAAGATGCCACCTGTGCTGGCCATTAGAAATTATGAAAAATCACACCGGTCTTCTCAACCAAGGTGGATGATTTATTTGCAGTTTAATATTATCTCCTGGTTTTACAGCAGGCAGCAGCATTCTCTGTCATTGACACTGCAATCCAGATGAGTTTTAATTCTGTTCAGCTACACCAACATGTACATGTGTTCCTCCAGTAGTCAGTAACAAAAGCAAAACAGACTCAACTTTTATAAGTATCAAAGACAGCCCACATACTTGAGATACATAAAAACGTTTGGCACAGTACAAAATTTATAGCAACCCTCTTAGTGCAAGATGCATCACAGCAAAATCTTGATTTGACTAAGTGTTTGATATTCTCATGCAGCCATTACTGCTAACAGGATTCATAAGTCACATTCCTTTATCACATGTAACTTTAAAGGGGAGCACTCACTTCGTATTTAAATCTTACTATAAATTTCCCTAGAGGAAAACCTGCAAAGGATGCAGTCATCCTTACCAGCCAAGGGAGACAAATGTCCGATTTACAATGATCTAAAAGATTTTAACTCAAAGATGAAAAGGAAATATTAAATATTTTTTCCACCTTGTTTTCAAAGTTTCTGTTACAATAAAGCTCCTGCCTCCAACTAGAATCTATGTGTCATACTAATGCAAACACAGCAGCAGTGAGGTAACATATAGAGATATGACTGTGAGTAAGGGAAGATGTTTCAGACAATCCCAGCTGATTAGCTGGATGTGGTGAGGGAGATAAGAGCAGCAAATTCCCAGCAGGAGGCTGACTTGTCTGTTTAAAGGGAAAAGAAAGTGAATTTGCCTAACACTTCCACAGATGCCCCATCCTGTGCTAAAAGTTCAGGCATGCCTTCAAAACATGACATTTCTGTTTTCTTAGATGGTTGCATGCATAGTGCAATAGGGAACGATAAGGCCACCTTAGCCATTAGAGTTGAAGCAGCTGAGGTTACTGTTCCTCATCTGACACCTAGGAGTTAAATTTTATCTGCTGCAAAGCAAAGGAAAATCAAGTCACTCACACTGTCAAGAGTGAAAAAAGCAGAAGCAGAGCATCCTCACATCCAGATACTGCATCTCATCTGGGATGCACATACCACCTACATTGGCCTGATCCTTTGGATGGCAAAGATCACCCCACAGGCTGCCATTCCACATCCCTTGCAAGCTTAACTTTCAGCTACAGTTATCTCCGCTGCTGTCCTGTGAAGATGTCTTTCCCTGCAGCTAGAAGAGATTATTCTGGATAACAACAGAGACATCCTAGGTCAAGAGAGACATCAATTTCTGCTTCCCAGCAAAGCCCTTCACACTCCTAAGGGAAGCTTCTGATGGGAAACATTCCCCCAAATTGGGAAACATAATGTTAATGTGTAGAAGCAAAAATAACATTTGCTTCAACAGTGGCCTGTATCCTGTGATACTTTGCATCAGGTTTTAGATAAGAATATTGACAAAGCCCAGCTTCACCCAAAGAGAGATTTAAAGATCTAATACTACCTCTCTTGTATTCATCAATTTAGGACTCAGTACAGCTCATACTTGCTGCTTGCCAGCAAGACACCTTCAGATAATTTGATTCTGGCAATAGCATAACACTTTTCCTAATCATGTCAGACTCCCCCACCAGATGTTGCGCTTTGGAAGCCCTCGCTGTGGTTTCTCACACTGTGGTGCCTTTGTAAATGCTGCAACTCATAACTGTCACGTACATGGCTACATGATAAAAATAAAGACATTTTATGTGAAGCTTTGAATACTTCTCAGAGGAGAAGCCACCTTCTTATTTAGACTGTCAGAAACAGAAATGAATCTAGTAAAGCTGTAGTGGAAGAGATGTGGAGGAGAGAAAACTTGTTTCCTCCCACAAGGAGATCCTTCCAGCCTACTGCCTGGAGGAACAAGGGACTAGTCCCTTAAGATCTCTCACATGTTTTCAGAGATCCAGTGGGAATAATAAGCTGCAGCTTGTTAACACACAAAACAAACTGAGCAGTGCTGCAGAGGGCCCAAAAAAACTTTAAAAGCTTCTGGCAAATGTATATTGTTGTGACTTTGTGATGTTTCCAAAGGAATGAGGTGTCACCAGAGCTGGTACAAGGCAGCTGCCATCTGAATGGCTAGTAAGTGCCATTAACCATCTGAGCACCCTCAAATACATTGTTTTGTATTCCATGGTGAGATTTTGCCCCTGAAGTAGGAAATGTCCATCACTAGCTCTTCTAAGCCTGTGCAGACATGAGCTCTCAGGAAAGGTCCATATCTAAGTTCCCAGAGCCCATTCCCCTCTGCTATCAGGATCACAATGAAAAGAAGGAACCAGAAGGCAAATATGTACACTGAACTTGTCCCTAAGTCTCCTGGATTGGGATGCACTCAGCTGGGTAACAGGAGTCCTGTGGTCCACGTCCCTGCTCTCTGGATGGGTTCTCCACTTTTCCCAGCCCCTGTTTTATATAAACTCAAATACACCACAGGAGTGGTGAGTGGACTCCCCTGCATTCCCACCCCCAAAAGGGTACTGCAGCCTCTCACCTCCACTGATATGGTCTCTTCATCCTCCAGGCTACTGGAAGGAAAGCAGTTCCATATATTCAAATCATTTTTAGGAATTTCAAAGCTGATAAGTATCCAATGAAGAATAATTTTGACCCTTTTTATTTGAATAAAAGTTAAAATTGTCATTGGATTTTAATTTTTAAGCATGCCAGTCTAAAACTTCTGTTAACAGGAACCAAACATTTCAGCCAGTCAATTAATGATATTCAAAACTTTTTTGTTCGTTTGTTTCTTTTGGGTTTTTTTTATGGCTGATATCTTTATCTGTAGTATAATACAATTATACTTTTTATACAATATTTCTTTTATACAATAACAAGCCATATTTCAGCCAACAGAGTAACAGTGACACAATGATGCTATTGAGTGAGCAGATGTACATCACAAAGAGACGATCAACCTGCTCCTAACAAGATCTGGGATCCCACTTTGTGCTCCAGCTCCCTCTAGTCACAGTTCATTCCTTCTCTATCAGGGTGTATCCTAATTTCTTGTGTGCTTCCCAACATGATCCAAACTCAGCCCAAGCACCACATTACACGTGTTGTGAGACTACGACCTTCCCCTCTGCAAGTCACTTCCTCAGTTAATATAATGGAATCACGAAATAGTCAGAGTTAGAAGGGACCTCTAGAGATGATCCAGTCCAACTCCCACGCTAAAGCAGGATTGCCCAGAGCACATGACTGCATCCAGGTGGGTCTGCAAGATCTCCAGAGGAGACTCCACACCCTCCCTGGGCAGCCTGTTCCAGGGCTCTATCACCCTCACCAGAAAGAAGTTTTTCCTCGTATTTGGATGGAATTCCTATGTTCCAGTTTGTGCCCATTGCCCCTTACCCTGTCACTGGGAGCCACTGAAAAGAGTCTGGCTCCATCCTCCTTCAACCCACCCTTCAGATACTTAGAAGTGTGGATAAGGTCTCCCCTCAGCCTTCCCTTCTCCAGGCTAAAGAGTCCCAGCTCTCTCAGCCTTTCCTCATAAGGGAGATGCACCAATCCCTTAATCATCTTTGTTATATTTATGTAAAGTAAACCTGAAGATGAATCTTCATGCAACAAGCATATCCAGAATCTTGTTACACAGATGATAGAAAGAGACTGGAAATAATAATAATAAAAAAAATCAAATCATAGAATCATAGAATGGTTAGAGTTAGAAGAGAACTTAAAGATCATCAAGTTCCAACCCCCCTGCCATGGGCACGGACACCTCCCACTAGACCAGGTTGCTCAAAGACCCGTCCATCCTGGCCTTAAACACCTCCAGGGATGGGACATCTATAACTTCTCTGGGCAACCTGTGCCAGTGTCTCACCACCCTCACAGGAAAGAATTTCTTTCTGGTATCTAATCTAAATCTCCCCTCTTTCAATTTAAAACCTTACCCTTTGTCCTATCATTCCACTCCCTGACACAGAGTCCCTCTCCAGCTCTCCTGTAGGCTGCCTTCAGATATTGGAAGGTTGCCATAAGGTCTCCCTGGAGCCTTCTCTTCTCCAGGCTGAACAGCCCAAGCTCTCTCAGCCTGTCTTCACAGAAGAGGTGCTCCAACTCTCTGATCATCTTCTTGAAATAAAATAAACCACAAGAACACACAAACAACAGTGCTAAGTTTCTCTCCTTCAGATGTTGCAATTTCTCCACTTAAGGAGTCCAACTAGACCTCAACAAAAACTTATAAGTGCAAAATTAGGCATACATTGAGCCATAGCTGGATTTCTGATTGCATTTATCACAGAGCACCCAGCATGGCTGTGACTAAACATCTCATTGAGAAAAGCTGTTCCTTTCCTACTTCAAATATCTAACATCATTAACATACTCAGATTTACGATTTACCCTAGGTTGTTTTCTGTTTCTCTTTAACTTGATGAGTTTCTTTAGACTGCAATAGAGATCTGAAAGAAAACCTGAACAGAACCAGATAGATCTGCAGGGCAATCAGCCTCATTTCCTTACATATGACTCTACCCGTCCTCGCCAAATCATTCCCTGTATCCCCTGTGCTTTCTTTCTCCAGCATTCTCAGCCCCTCACTTGGTCCTTTGCTTATAATGTCCTTTAGGCACAATTAGACTATTACTGTTACATACCCTGAAATATGAGAGCAACTGTTCAGCCTCGGAAAGACACAGGGGATCCTTTTAGATTATGTTGGGGTCACGTACAGGCAATGGCTTGCAAAAAGGGAACAAGCTTCAACAAAATGGACCTTGTTTCCTCTGAGCACCTGGAGAGCTGAGTTTTCCTGCAACCCAGGCACTGGCTTAAGGAATGATTACTCAAAACGTTACTTGCAGCAAAGCCAGATTCAGATTCTCTATCATCTTTCATCTTTTTTTTTTTTTCCTTTGAAGAAGAATGCAAAGCTCTGGACAATCATTGCCACTTCATAGTGAGTTTAACTAATGTGCTAAAAAGCTGCTTCTGTCAAAAAGAAGGGCAGCAACATCAAACACAGCCACCATCTTCCTGCCATGGAAGTTACTGATCCCATTTGCTTTTATTTCAGCAGGAACAGATTCAGGTCTAGAGTATTCTTAGAAGGAGAATCTTAGAAGACAGTCACAGGCTAAAATTAACACCTGTTAATTGATCAAGATTTTAGTGGTTGCATTTCCTAAAAGTCAAGAGAGTGAAAAAAAAAAAAAAGTAGCCCATCTCTGTTTTCCCATCTGTTCAGAATTAACTGCTGTGGTTTCTATATCTGTTTTTAATTTAAATGCTCTTTGCCCTAGAGAAAACGGTTCCTTTGAAGTTGTAGTTGACCTTTTGGGTTTACTCTACATAAATATTTTCCCCTGAAGAAGGTTCCCATCTCTGCAAAAAAAGGAGGGAAAATAAATTCAACTCCATTAGTCCTAGTTACATGCAACTTTTAAATCAGGGCAGAAAGGTAATCAGATTTAGGATCAGCATTTTAAGTTTTCCCAATAAGCTTTCCTATATTAAACCATGATTCCATATGAATAAGCCACTAGTTTTGAAAACTTGTTTCTTACTTACTCACTTTCCTGTAAGATTTTGGCTTAGCTGATCCCTGTAAGATTTTGGCTTAGCTAACTGTAAATTACTTTTTAATGAACCCACGTTCTGATTATCAGGAAAGGTAGTGATACTTCTGGTAGGGAACATGTGAGGAGAAAAATTCTCACGTGGGTATTTAGCATCATACTGCATAAACAATTACAGCATTCAATGCCTGCAGAAAATCAAGTGGCAAATCAGCAGTGAATATCAATTATACATCTGCTGCATCACAGAGGCAGATGGCACTTTAATTGTACATCCGAAACATCATGGACAATTCTCCCCATCCCAGCCTCATTGAAACAGCAACTTTAGCACCTAAAAATATCATGGCAGGGTATGTATGCAATGAATCATTTGAGAATTCATTTTGGTTTGAAAATAAATATTCGCCAGTAAACCATTAATAATCTCCAAGGTTCATAGCTCGTATGCAGCAACCATGAGATCTTGATCTAGCTAAAAACTTTTATCGATGAAAAGCAGTAAGGTGACCGTATAGGTCACACCACTCAGCTCAGAGTGTGAAATTGTCAAAGAATTTCAAGATCAATGAGCCAAATTGTTTTGATTGCATCTGTAGAAATTGGAAATGTCACGGAGATAAGTAGAGCAATATGGATTTACACTTGCCTCCCAGCTTGATCCTAAGAAAAGATCAAATCTTTCTCTCTCAGACAGGAATGGTTTTCTGCAATTGGGGAAGTTTTATGGAACTTAAACAGACTCAACTACAGCTACTGACCATGGAGTAATCAATTGACACCAGCCTATGTCTGAAAGAATGATTCTGGCTACCCAGAGACAGTTGTGTTAGTGCACAAATACCAGGAGAGTTGTGAATTCTTACTTAATCAAAGACTATTAACAATTAAAACTGATTGCTCTCTTATTCAGAGATGACTATATATTAGTCTGTTTGCATAGGTTTTGGCAATTAAGCCACCCCTGCTTTATTATACATGGACAATAATGCAGATATCAAATAGGATTTGTTCCTTACACCCATTCTGTATAATACTGCTGGGGTTTTCATTTGTTCGCGTGGTCATACAGTCCTAAAATGTCCAGTAACTCTCTGACATCAGTTTACATTTCATCATGCAAGTGGATAGCACTCAATTCCTCCTCTCCTCCCCCAGATATAGTTGGGGCTAGCCACGACAGACACAATTATTTGCATTGTCAGCACAGATGCATTTTCTTGGGAGAAATGTAGAAAGCTAATGATTGAAAGCTGTATTTGGAAGCAGTAGCTCAGGTAAATCATCAGGGACAAACCAAACAGGAACATTCAAAACAGGATCCATATCCAAGACACCAGGCATCTCTGGACTTTGCATCTAAGGTTTAATTCCTATTGGTGAATCAAAGCTCTCATGGAAATTTCACATGGATGACTCTTTATTTAGCTCCTTGAATTTAAATGGTGCATCTGAAAATGAGAAACTCCCTAAAATGACGTAGTGCTACCTGACCAAAGAAGTCCACCAGTAAAACTGTCATGGAATAATGAGTCAAAATATTCCCATAACACACAACTATTTGTGTTGGAACCAGTGTAAGCAGCACGTATAGTTTTCTTGGATAGCAATGGGTAGCAGAGGCTGCCTCTGATATTAGATAGTGAGCAGGAAGACAATTCAAGCAGAGCAATCTATCAGTAGAGGACTCTGAACAAATAAGCTTTTGCTTATATACTGCAGTAAGGATGGTGACAAAGTTAGTTTCTATATTGATCAAAAGGACAATACAGGTATTTTCATAAGGTCTGAATAACAAATCTTATGAAGAGTGATTGAAGGAGCTGGGACTGTTTAGTTTGAGGAAGAGGAGGCTGAGGGGAGACCTCATCGCTCTCTACAACTTCTTGAAGTGACATTGTAGAGAGGTTGGTGCTGGTCTCTTCTCACAGGTAATTAGTGATAGAAGGAGAGGGAATGGCTTCAAGCTGCAACAGGGTAGGTTTAGGCTGAACATTAGGAAAGAACTTTTCCCAGAAAGAGTGGTCAGACACTGGAATAGGTTGCCCAGGGAGGGGGTTGAGTCCCCATCCCTGAATGTGTTTCAGAGTGGTTTAGATGTGGTGTTGGTGGATCTGGTGTAGGGGAGAACTTTGTAGAGTAGGGCTGATGGTTGGATTTGATGATCTCAAGGGTCTCTTCCAATCTGAATGATTCTATGATTCTATAAGGAATTATTTAACTCCTGATTCCAACAAAAAATTTCTAAGTGTGAAAAAAAACCCCACTGCTGGGAACTTCAGCAAGTTAAAAAAACTTCCCCCTCATTTTTCTTGTGCCATCACTGTATCTTCTGCTGTCTGTAATTTTGTCTGTTTAGAGCTGAAGTGCTTCCACGCAATCTCATTAAAGCCAACGATCTCAGAATACTAACTCAAGGACTTTTGTCTATGCAAAATACTTGACTTATTTTAAACACATGATTAGAAAAAGCAGCATTCAACATAATGCTATATTTAATATATCAAATAAGTGCTATAGTTATTTATATACTGTTAAAGGAAGGTAGTAAGAAAAGGTTTTTCATCCTTTTGGTTTCATTAGCACTTTCTTTGTCTTTAACTAGAAAAAGCAGAATTTTCAACTACACTAGTCTGTCAGTGGATACAAGGCTATTAATCCTTCTTAGAACTGTCATTTTTTAATTTTAGTTTTCTGTAGAAATATCACCCTGCTGCTATGGGGACTCTGACCTACACAGCAATATGAGTGACAGCGCAAAAGCAAATCTCCCAACAGCTCCTACTTGAGCTGCAATTTAGAAGCCCCTCTGGAGGCTGTAGGATAACCAGAACCAAGGTTAATTTTCATTAGAGTGTTGATTTTGGTACGTCACCAAAGTCTTGCAAACTAAATCCAGGCCTGGAATATCAGGACACAAAGACAACTGCCCCAAAATGTATCAACAACTGCTCTGTTTGCCCCACAGCCACCTACCCAGTGTCCATGCTTGGCTGCTAAAGAAGTCAACACCAGGGATCGGTTGTTTTTTTGCTCAGTAAGAACAGAACCTATGCCATTCCTTTGAGAAGACTTCTGATCATCCTAAAAACACTTCGGTTAATTGGACGCTGTTTTTAAGAAAATGGGCAAACTCTAATCTCCTGAAAATCAATATATATGAAAAATAACAGAGAACACTCTTGACTCCCAGATCTCTGAAATGAGACCAGAACAGGGAAAATGGGGTTTTGAAAAGCTCATTCCAACTTTTGTTCTATTACAATAGCTTATATAACAGCAGTAATAATGACCTTCACTAGACATTTCTTTGAGTACTAATGACCCGGGGTTAATGGCCCAAGGCATAGTTTTATGCAGTGAACTACCACAGCCAGCAATTAATTACTAGGAAATACAATGTACTTTGACCACTACAGCTCAATTAGCCTCATATTATTCAAAAATGAAAAACATTTCAATCTTATTTACTGCAATGATGTCCCAGATTTTACTTTAATATATTAGATTAAAAAAAATCTTGAACCTATATCAAGCCAAACATATGTTCTACAACACTCCTCCATTAACTTCACACCAATTATGAGGAGCCAAAGCCAAGTGTCTTGCAGTGTGAGGATCATCACAGCCTGCTCACAGATAGAAAAATATTGTGGGGCAAAGCTCTGTGTTAGTTCTCTTCTGCACTAGTGAAACTACCACAGGAATGATTTTCATCTCTCTGGTGGCTATAAACACCCTAGGAGAAAGGAGGAGAGTGAAGGACACACTGTAGAGAACAGTCCTTCATTGGCAAGAGGTGGGCAGTATGTGTTAGGACAGGGAAAAGATATTCTGTTTTTTTATCAAATTGCAATTGATTTACAAAGAATATGGGGGTGGATTATTTTTGCATCCTGCTTTATGGTCTTCTGGTTTACTTTCATTCATTACATTTTATTATTTCAGCAAGATTTTTGCAACACGCCCTGAGATCAAATTACCGTGGGCTCAAGTCTCATTGTTCCTGGTCAGTTGTTGGTATTTCAGCATGATCACTAGCTTTTTGGAGACCTGACAGGCTAAGGACAGATAATAGAACTAGTACTAGAAGGTGTTGGATTTAATTTGGGGGTTCCTAACCTTAATCCCATGAAGGATGTGAAAAACTAATAATATTTTTCCTTTAAATTGGTTTCTGGTGATCACGATGGCTTTTGTTTCCATGAAATACAAACAGTCACTTCTGTGGGTCTCGTGTTCTGGGAGGCTTCTCAAGAAAGATCTGCCTTCAAGAAAGGTTTTGGAAATGCCATGTGGTCTCAGGCATTGCTGCTGGACAAGAGTGTGCTAACAGGGCTTTCAATAGGAATACCTAATATGATAAGACCCTTCAAAAATGCCAGCAGGAGCCTCGCTTCATGTGCTTTGAGAGTTTCAGCTTCAGGCCAACCCAAGGATTCATTTAAACAAGAAAACTCATATCACTTGAAAGTAATGATGGGTTCAGGTTAGCTCAATGCTCAGTGCCATTAAAACCTGTTTGTGAAATGACTGTTGTCAACTAATTTCTGCAAGTTTCTGTGCTTGTTGATGTGTAAAAGCAGAGAGAACTAAGATATATGGGGGCAAAATGGAGACATCTGCCTGGAGGCAACACAGGGGAGATGTTCACGTAAGGTTTGGCAGTGATGGTTGGGGTAGAAACAGTCATTCCCCAGAAGCATTTACAGTGGCTGTGGAGACCTGGGGACAGCATTTCATCTGGGAAGAGCCCACAGTTCAGTCCAGTCACTCTGATGGGCCCTATATCCAGCTGGTGGCTTCTGTTTTCAGTGAGACATGTGAAATCACAGAATCTTCATGGCTGGAAGGGATCTTTGAGATCATCAAGTCCAACCATAACAAAAAAAAAACAAAAAAAACCCCAAAAACAAACAAACAAACAAAAAACACAAGAAAAAAACACCACCACACACTGACAACACCACACCCCAAAAAACCCCACCATAACAACAACCACCACACCCAACAATCTTAGGCGCTACAGCATACCCTGAAGTGCCACATCTACATGTGTCTTAAATACCTCCAGGGATGGCAACTCCACAACCTCCCAGGGCAGGCTGTTCCAATGCCTGACCACTCTCTCAGTAAAATAATTCTTCCTAATACCTAATCTAAACCTTCCCTGCTGCAACTTCAGACTATTTCTTCTGGTCCTGTCATTATTCACTAGGGAGAAGAGGCCAACACCCATTTCTCTACAACCTCCTTTCAGGTAGGCCAAAGAGGTCTGCCCTCAGCCTCCTCTTTTCCAGACTAAACATGCCCAGTTCCTTCAGCCTCTCCACATATGACTTGTCCTGTAGACCCCTCACCAGCTTGATGGCTTTCCTCTGGACACGCTCCAGCACTTCAGTGTCTTTTTTGTAGTGAGGACCCCAGAACTGAACACACAGAGTACAGTAAATGAAGCAGCCATCACCGGTGCTGGCAGATTCCATGAGCACCTGCAGGACCAACCACCTGAGCACAACAGCTATAGGTGTCAAATCACAAAAATCTGCATTTTTCATGGGATATACTGAGGAAGGATTCACACAGGACTTTCATACATCTCTGAGCCCCGATGTGTTAACCACATTAGCCTGTGAGAGGACTGGATCGTTGCCACTCTGAGAAGTTATGAGTACAGTAATTATGGAAGCATGACACTCGTAACCAGAAGGAAAAGAATTGAAAATTTGTGATCACCCAATGTTAAAACTCCTTTGTATGTGTTAGTAACTATTCATAGCCTTGCATTTTAATTGTGGCAATTACAGGGTTTTAATAATTTTATTTTGATTTAGAGGTATCAGGCAAGTTTTCCACTGCATTTTATTTTAAAAAGTCAGAGTGACACTATTCTTCCATATATTGTCAAAAGGAGTTGTCATATTTAGCGATCTTTTCAATCTGTTAATATGTTACTTTCCTCCAAAGTGTAGAAAGGCTCCAATTAATCATAATGATCATTTACTCAAGAGCCAACTAATTCTCTTCTACAAATAGCAATGGTCTATAGCATCATAAAAAAAAAATAATAAAAATCAATGGCCACATTTCTGATGAGATAATTTTATCAGTCATTCAGAATGAGCAGCTGGAATAAAAGGCCAAAGCCACATTCGCAATAAAAAAATATAATAAATCAGTAATCCCTCTTACTCCTGTTTTAAAGCATAGTAATAAATGGGAAAATTCAGATGTGCAAACATTATGGTCTGCTTCTTCTACAGCACATTCATGTAGAGGGACAAGGAAAATAAAATTGATGGCATGCACTAGAGCGGGATTGCAGGGTAACGATTTTGTAGTCCTGCAGCTCCGATGGGTAAAAGGTGACACCCGCCACAGGGAAGCCAAGAGCAATCCCAGGGAGTGTTTAATCTCATTCAGCTGAATTAAATCACCGTGTTTGAAGTCTTACTGTACATTTACGGAGTCACATAGTAAAGTGCAGCTACAATTAAATGCTACAGGAAAACATCAACAAGAAATGGCTAAATTCTGGGTCCACGGCAGTAAGCAGCCACAAAGCACTGAGAAAGAATTTGCTGCTCTCATCCCTTCCTCCAAAAGAGCAACCAGCATAGCTCAGCTATTTGATGCTTGTGAAGCCCATTAGCAAATTACTGCCTGGCTGGAGCAAGGAAGGAGCTGGGGAGGAAGGGAGATTCCTGCCAGCACGTCTCCTCCCCGGTCACCTCTGGCATATTCTCCTCTCTCTCAGACCTTCTAGAAAGACTGTGGATGAAGCCAACACACCTGTACGGTGAAAATATTTGCAAAAGGAGCACGGAGAAGGCTGCATAATCACCTCCCGTTGCCGTTCACGTGTCCCCACAGACCTCATTTTGGGGCATGAAGCTGGCGAGGGCCAGATGTCAGCGGTGCAGCTGGTTCCTGGGGGAAAGCGTTACTCATTCCCAAGCACTGCTGCTTTATGCCCAGACCTGTGTATGGGTCACACACCGCTGACACATCACACCAATTCGGCATCAGGGGAGAGTGGCATTAACCCCTGCCCTGAGCAACGGCAACAAACGGGTGGGTTTTATTTTCACAGAAAGAGCGTACCAAGCACAGCTTGCCTTCCAGGTCAACGCGGTCTGTGGATGAGGTCGCAGCAAGGAGGTTTGAATGTCAAGGGCTTTTGCATACTGTCAACATAGAGATAATTTAAGCCTGAGATGAGAGAGGCAGAAAATTACCTCATCCTTCCACTGTAACCTTGCTGCTCCCAAAGGATTTAATGTGATCCTCCCAGCCGAGCTGCACTGTTGCAATCTGTCCAGAGGTTTGAGTGGGACAGAACATAGCTTTATGGTGTATGGGGGGGGGGTCAGTCCTAGGTCTAAATGGGGTTTAGAAGCTCTATATCTTTTTAGTCAGTTACCAAATTTGTCTTCACAAGGGCAGGCTTCAGCAATAAAATCTTTCACACATAAAACGTGTGAAATAATATGTGAAATACCCAGAACGTTGTGAAATTCAACAGCTCAGAAGCCAAACAAGCAGGGCACGGCCCTCATAGCATTTAGTAAGGATACAGTTAAATCTCTGAGTGTGTTTTAAGAGCGATGCTACAGACCTCAGTGCTACATTTCAGAAGAATGATCAAATCAAGAGGATTCATGTTGTTTGGGGGACTCTAGTGTATCTTTGCTTGAGGGATGGAAGGATGATTCGGGAGAATCCTCTTTAAAAGGAGGACTGGAAGCACAACAGCATAAACTGGGGTTTTCAGCAAGCAGTGACACTCAGATGCCAATTATTTATGCTGTGGTTTAGAAATGGAGCATCTCCTGTTTCAGTGGGCAGTGACACTCAGAAATGGAGGATGTCCTATTTTCAGTGGGCAGTGACACTCAGATGCCAATTATTTATGCTAAAATTTAGAAATGGATCATGTCCTCCTGTAAGGCAGGTGTCTGCCTTAGGCATCCATTGCAATGTCTTCAACCCAGCAGAACAAGGAAACACCAAGGCCAGCAGACCTAGTGGTGAGCTGACCAACCAATGTTTGACTCTTCATCCTGGGCACTGTGAGAACCATGGCCTGAGTTAATGCTCAAAATTCCCTGTTGGCAGCCTTTTTCCCCTTGAACTGTAGAGGTAATTGGTCCCACGTAGTGAGAGTCACCTAGGACATCTCACATCCACCTCCGTTCCAGCCTCAGCTTCAAATGCAACTCAGACACAAAATAATCAGTTTTAGAGTGTGAAACATCACACAGTCCACTGAAATGAAAGATGCTCCTCCAAATACAAGCAGTTACCTTTAATCTACAAGTGTACTTGTTTTCTAAATGGTACATTGTTATTTCTTCAAGGAAAGCACTTATACATACAGACAAGAGAGAGCAAAGATGGATTATAAATACAATAAAGCTACAATTTGATGGAGAAAGTGAGAGGAGTCAGCTGGAGCTGGCTTTCTTGAAACAGAAAACCGTGCTCCTCTTTCCCTAACATTTCAAGATCCATTTTGGATTAATTGGTATACTCTGAGCTGTATACCTTGCTCATCAGAACCTCCACTGCCATTTAACACAGATTAATTAGTGCTAGTATTATAACCTACAGCACTTTGAAGGTCAAGTCCCTAAGATCTATTTTCATGAGACACAGCAATGCTGTCTCAAGAGACACCAGGTATCATAATTTAGTGAGCTGTTAAAACCTGTACAATCAATATGTGTGCAGCTTTAAAATTTTACAATATACTAATAAGATAGACATAAAATCCTACTGGTATTGCACTTACTCCTATCAGCATTAATGATCTTAAAACAGCAGGTGTTATCATTCCTAACAAGACATGGTATTTTCTATTTCATGCTTAGGTGCTCCCTTCTCTTGGTTCACAGGAGCTGAGGAAGTTCTGTTTTAATGATTTGATAATGCTACAGGCAGAGCCACTTTGGGCACAGTTCAGCCCAATTTCCTCCATTCTGAACCAGGCAACATCCCTCATCTGCTGTGATCTCTGGAGCAAGGTAGAGGCATGAGTTCTGAAGACCAGGCACGATCAGAGTCATTTGTAACACAAGTCATTTACCAAAATGGAAAAGTTGCAGTTATATTTGCAGATTGCAGTCTTTCTATAAATGCAATATCTTTATGTTAAGAAATTGTGTGTTTAACACTGAAATTCTCCTTCATTGAGCCATTGCCTTGGCCTGGGGGGAAAAAAAAAGGAAAAAAAAATAACTGAAAGCTGGAAAAAACCCACCTGAGTATTAAACTGTCTAGAAAACAAGATCAAAATAAAGCCAGATACAATTTAGATTAATTCATTCTATGGTCAATATTTTTCCACTAAACTGAAGTAGGACCTGTCCACCTAAGGCTTCAGGCTTAATGAGATTCTCCAGTGTGCTAAAGTTTGCACAAGCAATGTGCAACATCCCACCAACCTGCTATCTGAGACGCTGCTTTAGACAGCGTCAACTCCATGTCCTGGATAGCGTTTACTGGGTACAGGTAAGTCACTAAGAGCTGTCATCATGGCTGGCACCCAGAAATGCTACACAGTCCCACATGCAGCTCTCTCTGCTGGCACATACTGATGCTAGATACCCATGTCCGATAGAAGGTCCTTCTACAGGAAGGAAAACCCATGCCCTGGGGATGCCTATCTTTCTTAATTGACCAGAAAAGATTTTGGGATGAGCAAACTCCTAACTTGGGTCACTCAAATCAGTGCAGCAAATTCCCAGGGAAGTCAATTAATGCTTCAGTACCTTGGTTTCTTTACTTGAAGCACAAAGTGCTTTGAGGTACCTCACTGAGAAGGAGATATTTTCAGACTGAGTATGATGCAGCACTGTCAAATGCTGATGATGATTAGGTCTTATAAAACGTGGATGGTTGGATGCACATTCTGCATCCTATTGCAGGGGAAATGCAGTACAGAAATATTCCTTATTGCTAAAAGAAAAGTCTCTCAATGGAGAAAACCCATCAAAGTATTAAAAGATATTTCTGTTGACTTCCCGAAAATATCTAATCCTTTAATCTCTGAAGGGCAGCAGTTTTAGAAGAGATGCCATTATAGCTGCTCATTGCAGGATGAATTATGCAAGAATTTATTATTGATTCAAGGGGAACCTGCTCAAGCATGCAATCAAAGCCAAGGCAGAACAGAGGGGAAAGGATGAGGTTTCTGTAGTTAGCTAAACTGATTCAAGAAAAAGCTGAGAAAAAAGAAGCAGTTGGTGAAAAAGTGGAGCATATTACATACCAAATCACCTTTCCCACACCTATAACCATCTTCTAGTACCAGACCATCTTAGAGCAGGGTCCAAAGTTACATGAGTCCTCTTGCAACCCTGAAATACATCCCCATCACCACCACCCCAACCATCCATGGGGTCAAAGTCCTTCAGCTGTGGACCCCCAACCCAGACCAGACCATCCACGCAGGGCTGTGTCACCACAACAACCCTGCCCCAGACTGTGCCCAAAGTGAGGTGGCCCAAGGGGTCCAGGCTACAGACCAACACTGTAGAAACACCCAACCAACCTCAAAACGACAAGTGGGACAAGGCCATGTAGCTGCAGAAAACCATGTTTTAAGAGAGAAAAATTGTGGACAGCTTGGCATCACACCAGAGTTTGACAAGGTCTGTTCAAGGAGTACAGAGGGAGGAAGGAGAGATTTAACTTGAGAATTATGAGGGTAGTGAAAGTAAAAGCATATACAGCCCAAACAATGACACAGGGGTAACAGACACCCATCAATTTATCTTTGGAAAAGAAATAGAAAGAGCCCATTTAAAAAGCCAGGAAGGCCAGAGGTAAGCAAGAGGAAATAAAATGAGCTTACACAGCAAGTCAGTCACCGGCAAATATAAAGCAAACCGTGCAGAGGCTTAATGGCATGTTTAGCATTTTGAATAATGGACATAAAATCTGCTTTTCTCAACTTGACCTTTGTTAGGAACCTTAGGCACTACAGGACTATTATCCCACAACCTTCCCTTCACTAAACTCATCATGCTTCTAAGTGCTAGGGACCATTTCCTAATACAATCAGAAGAGATATCAGTAGTAACAACTATGTAAATATATATATAATGCATATATATCTATGCATCCACACACATGCGCACAAACATGCTCTTTGCTTATAACTCTTCAGCGGAAACATTACAGTGACATTTAGGCAGAAAAACATCCAGCAGAGATCTTTGACTAAAACCACCCTTGATGCTGCTGCACAGAAAATGGCAACAAGAGTAAGAGAGAGGGGGAAAAAAAATTAAATCAGTAACGCTAAACAACTCTCTTATACCCCACCAAAAGGGTTTATTTTAATTGCAGCAGGACAGCAGTGTGTTTCTGGACTCAGCCACGTGCTTTGCTAAATAATCTTCTTTAACCCATTATAAATATGCAGAACTTTGAGAAGTAGGTCAGTGGCTCAACATGTTGTAGCAAATAGCTCGGATAAATGTTAGTCATTACCCTGTGGTCTGCAGTCAGTAGCAGGGCTGACACACTCTGCAGCTGGGCGAATGGCGACTCACTGCCTTAGAGGACCCTTCCCCAAATGCTACAACATCTGAGTACCTGGTCACAGCTAACAATGTCACCTCCCAGCCAACAGAGAAATCAAGCTCTCCCTCTCATCCTTTAAGTTGTCTCGCAGTCAGCAAGGGCAAAAGCAGGAGAGAGCAGAAGGACGTGAGAATTCATGACACTGATATAACAAGCGAAACGCAAAGCTACAGCTCAGGAGAAACCCTGAATGCAAGTGTCAGCTCTGCCAGAAAGGTGACTTCAAAATCCTGCCAATGCTGCCGAGCTCTGAGCATTGGTCCAGAAGCACTAAAACCCACCACGGGGGGAATGTCTCCATGCAAGCACCAGATGCAGGCACCTCTGCAAAGTTCCCCAGGACCTGTAAAAGCCAACCAGTGACTCGTGCAAAATCCTCCTGTGGATTTGGTGCCCTG
>VXBJ01005624.1:0-17894 GCA_013400055.1 Nycticryphes semicollaris
GTACTGTGTCCACCTTTGGAGTCGTCAGCATAGAAAGGACATGAACCTGTTGGTACGGATCCAGAGGAGGGCCACGAAAATGATCAGAGGGCTGGAGCACTTCTCCTATGAAAACTGGCTGAGAGAGCTGGGGTTGTTCAGCCTGGAAAAGAGAAGGCTCTGGGGAGGTTGTGGATGCCCCATCCCTGGAGGTGTTCAAGGCCAGGCTGGATGGGGCTTTGAGCAACCTGCTCTAGTGCAAGGTGTCCTTGCCCATGGCAGGGGGATTGAAACTAGATGATCTTTAAGGTCCCTTCTGACCCAGACCAGTGTATAATTCTATTATTCTATAACTGAGACTGAATAGCTATACATGAACTTTCCAGCAGGCTCATTTTTCCCTTTGTGCCAACTTCAGCATGATTGCCACTCCATTTATTTTCCAGATATTATCTGATCCAACTGTGGGTGTTGCTCGGCATTTCTGAGTTGTTCCCTCACCTCTCCCCCCACTCCTCTTCCTGTGCTGTGCCACACTGGAATTACTGTATCAACTCTTGCAAGCACACCACACCTCTCGAAACCCTCAGGTAAGTACAGCCTGCCTTGAATCACTCATTATATAGCAAAGGTCCAGAGCCAAAGACACCCAGCCAAGATTTGTTTCGTCTTTCTCAGTGAGCAGTGGACATTATTACTAATGCATTGTTTATACTGAGACAAAAATATGGACAGTGCTTTCCAAGCAAATGGAAACAAAGACCTTGCTTAAAAGAGCATACAGTCTGAGCACTTAAAGGTTGTATATATGAAAAAGCAAACAAGCTTTAGCGCATCCAGCACAGCAAACACCTCGGTTTATCCTAGGGAACAAGAAGTAATGAAAAATATTACTTATTCATACAGGTTGGGCCTCTCAGATCCTCATGTAACCTAGTCTACACTTACAACACTAGTCAGTATCGAAAAATATTCCTAAACCTACATTCAAATAAGGACTTGTGTGATTTGCCTAACTGGGGATTAAGCTAAGGTAGAGCAGGAGGCAGGATTTCACAAACCATAGAAGAACGTGGAGAAGTACATTCAGAAGAATAAGATCTCATGGCTGCTATGATTAGTCTTGCAGCTTTAGTGCATGATTATTAAGACACTCAAGGTTTACTTGCAAAGCAATGGGCACTGTCACTCAGGAACAAGACCTTTGCATTACAAGAGACAGTTCTGTAAAAAGGTCACAACACTCAACAAGGGTCAAAAAAATCAAATCAAACAATAGGTCAAATAGAGAACAAAAGAGAAAATAAACCCATTGCTCAATGATAATCTCAACCACAGTTCTGACCCCTTCATCTCAAAAAGCAGGGACAGATGATCTGAAAGAGATACAGAGTAGGGTGATCAGGTGCGAAGGAACAGTTTGTGCAAGGAATGTCTGAGCAGGCTAGGACTTTCAACTGAAAAAAAAGAGTAGAGCTCATGGAGTACACGACAGAAAAAGGATGATGGGAGTGTCCGATACCACTAATTGCATAGTGAGAAGGGATACAGATCAACTTTTCATCACCTCTTCCAGCACAAGAACTAGGGGCCACTGAGTGATCTGAAGAAGGTGGCTCTTCACAAATAACTCCTTACTAAAGGACTGAGGTGCATGAATTTCAAGAAGGGAAGGTTGGACAAGTCATTGAAAAATAACTCCACCAGGGGCTGCTAAACTAACCACAACCGCTTCAGGAAATCCCAAGTGGTAAATAGCTTGAGGTAGGGAGCATACCAAGAAGCAGTTATCATACATGTCTTGTTGCCCTGCTACTGTTTGTTCTCTAGGCACCCACTTATGCCTGTTCTTAGAGGCACAACAATGGCAAGTGGCACCTTCTGAACCAGCACAACCACAGCCGTGCTTGGTTTCTACTTGACAAGCCCAGCACAGTTGCAATACTAGAAGTAAAATGCATTATAGTGCATTTTTTTTTCCAGTTTTGAATGTGCTTTTTATTTTTAGATAGCTCAGGTTAATCTGCTTTATTAGCTAAAGCTTGCTCAAGATTTGAACAAAATGTGTATGGAATTCAGACTGACTGCAATCTTCTGCATCAAGATCCAAAGGAGGGAATAGCTCAGAATAAGATTTTGCTCACTTGGGGATTATGCTCTCATTTTACATAAAATACACTTTACTGAATTAGATCAAATGGCTGGCTAAATATTCTTGGTGTACATTTCATTTTCTCTCAGCTGCGTGCATTTATTATAGTCGCACATACCTCACTCTGATTAAGCGTGAACGGATGTATTTTTTCCTTAAAATGGAATTGTTAAATGTCTTGTCGATCTGTTGAAAAAAGAAAAATATAAGATAACAAGAAAAAAAGGAGGAGAATGGACATATTGCTGGAAGGAGCATTCAGTTACAAACTCGCAGACTACAGAGTCAAGAAACATAATCCAGCCCAGCCTCTAGACAACATTTGCCACAGACTTTTCCTAACTTTCTCCCATTTGGCCTAAGGCACATCATAAAAAAAGGTAGCTTGTTTTTCTACATACCCTATGACTACATCAGTGTACCACTATAGTGCTGTCCCATCTCCTGTCCACTCAAAGGCATAATAAGGGATATTTATAAACATCCTTGAAACACACTGCTGCAACCTCTCAAAGCATAGCCTCCTAAAGATGGCCTACAGAAAGGATACAGCATGCCATGCTCTGTACTGCACTGAACCTTTCTTATAAGTGTCCTTTCTGATACAGCACTTACCCTTAGCCCTATAGAAATTTATAGCAAAACTACCAGTGATCTGAAATTATACTCCCAAACACCCTTGTGATTTGCCACATGCTAGGGGAATTGTCAAGCAATTCTCATCAGCAATCAGAAATCTAGGACTCAGAAGGAATCAGTCCTCAAGTGACACATCTTTCCTGGTGCCTGCTTAGCCACATCCTGCTTTAGGCTGAATGCTGTTTCAGGATCGCGTGATCAGTCTGAGACAGCGCACTGTGATATAACGTGGCATGAAATTCTGCCAGGAATGGCTCAGGGTTACTGGAGTATTGAGAAATTGTAAAATGACTAGTGAGTTAAGCAGTTCCTTCTGTCAGCAAGACCAATAAATTGAACATATCCTGTAGACAACAAATGCATTACAGGAAAAACTACATAGAAAAAAATCTTCACAAAATCACGGAAGTTGTCTTTTTTTGTAGTTTTTAGCCTATAAAGGCTGTCTGATTTAGCCAAGTCTCCAGATTTTCTGTCTTCCAAAGGAAAGAAAAAAGTAGTGGTTCTCAAATTTCTAGTATGTGAAAATCTTCCAGATGCAGAAACAAGCATATAACATGAAATCTGGGATGATTCCTCCCAAGGAATACAAAGCCCCTCTTTCCCACCTCATGCCATTACACAGTGATACTGAATAATTTCAAGATGAAAACTGCACTTTTTGTTATTTTAAGGTGATTTTAAACATACATTAGTAAGCAAAAAAAGAAAAGTTCTTAACACTCAGGTATTCGGCTGATCTTTTTTCTTGCTGTTACCAGCAGTTAGCTGGAATTACTTAGGTTCTTGGAAAAATAAAAATTCTATGGAAAAATATCAGCTGTGACAAGCTACTGTATATGCAGAATGCACTTTATCCTGTCACTTCGCAGATCGCCAGCTGCTACCACTGCATTTTATGAGGCACACAGAAATGAAGAATGAAGTATTTTGTTTCCTATAGCTCTGCAGCTTTTTCCACCACCCTTGGTTATTGCAAGTATTTGCCCTCAGACATCATTATTATCATTTTTAAATGATAACATTTGCTTATTGTTTCTGTCACAGTGTTAACTACTTCACTGATTATTGTGCAAGCAGAAGCATGTAGTTAAGCTGTACTGGCAGCTTTGTGGCACGCAATGCCATGTGCTTTCTTTGGCTGTACTGCCTCTGAGAACTTTTGAGATCAAAACTTTTGAGACAGGGGCTTCTTTGCAGAGTGCTTTGCAAACAAAAGAGAGGCTTGAGCTGGGCTAAGGTACAGATCAAGCTTCTACATTTTTAAAAAATAAAGCAAAAGAAGACTGACTTTAAGCTTGGGACTGAAGAGAGCGTGAGTTCATAATCCCTTGCAAGGCAGAATTAAGTTAATATGACATCTCTGAATCCTACATCTCCTCCTGGAAATGGTGTATTCAAGCTGTCTATACTGTCTCACCTCAGAGATTACATGGGGTTTTGCTACATTTTCCACCTGTGTTTCAGCAGCAAATACAGGGATCCTTACTTATGACACCAATTCTCTTAAGTGTCTTTGCTACAGCCTGAGCAGCTCATGCGATTGTGTTTTTTTGTACTCTTGACATGTTCAGCTTTCTCTTTTCCTTCCTTCCCCTGGACCACTTTCCAGCTGTTCTATACAGTCTGATCAGGAATATCATGTGTTGCAGCAAAGACAAAGATTTCCAGTGGTATCTAACAGAACACAATTACTCGCAGTACTTTTACAAAAAGAATCTAAGGAGTCCAAATGCAACTGAAGTGTCAGCAACAGACATGGTTTTCAGAAAATGCAATCCAAAAGAGATGGAGAGAACAGTAAACATGAGCTTTAAGATGATACCAAAATTACTGGATTCGTTTCACTTCTCTTTCAAAATTTCATATCTGAATGAGAAAGTTGCCATTTCTGTTACATACTGGCCCTAACTTTCCTCTCCTTAAAAATGGCTCAAGCACTACACTACCAATAGATTAAAAAAAAAGAAAAACAGCTGGAGAGTGGGTTTGTATTTTTTACATTTCTAATCTGCTGTATTTTATCAGGAAAAACATAGCCAAACCTCTGCACTATGGCCTCTAGCTCTCACCTGTTGATTAATTTGTTTAAAGATATGGATATGTCTCAAATCTCCTCTTTCCTTCAACGATTATTCTGGTAGCTTGAATTATTAGCAGGAATCTTTGTATTTATACAGAGTTTATGTAAGAGGAAAAGATGTGGCAAGATGCCTCCAGATAATAACTTTCAAAGATTAATGTTCTGTCTCATGTTTTTACTGTTCATCTTCTGGTAAAGCCTTTTACACCCATATTGAATAGAAAACATTTCTCTTGAACCTGATTACAGCTTTCTTTTCAGCTTGAGTCAAAACCCTAGAAGCAAAAGCAACTAGAATTTTGTCCAGTACTTAGGTGAGACACCCTGGGAGAAACATCTACACTTTTTAAAGCATTTTGCTTTGATTATAGCTACTCAAAAGTGATGCTGTCATGACCAGATCCCTTAAATTCACCACTGATTGAGTGCATCTCACTTGTTTTTCTGACCCTTGTCTAACAACTGCTCAATGGTGACAGTTGCTGCTGAATGCCAGGTTTATAAACAAGGGCCAAGTCCTGCTTCTTTCAAGTGAGCGGCATTTCCTTGACAGCCTTTATGCAAGCATCCATCCAAACAAGATTTTCTTCAAGTCAATATATGCTGGCTAGTTTAGCTTAATGCCATCTGGTATTTCCTCAGTTTGATTTCATATCCTCTATCCTTTTTACAAAACTTCTTTCCATTCAGTATAATTTTCTAACACAAACTGGACTTCACTCCTGATCACTGCCCCATCTGTGCCAATATAGTAACTAATAGTGGCTAGTACCAAAGATGCAATAGGAGGGCAAAATATTCCCACCTGTACAAACGTAGCCACAAAGGAAATTCTTCCTTGTTCGTTGCAGCAAGAAGTTGCTTTATACCATGATGAACAAGACTTGTTTTCCAATCCCATCTTGAATAACTCCAAATCTCATTGCTATCCTCTTTTTCTCATGTTGCAGGATGGCCAGCCCTCTGAAGCCTGTGAGAAACCTACCAAAATCTTCATGATTTCAGAATCACCCGATATGGCCTGCCTCCCTGGGATCTACAAAAACCCGCAGGCTCTTTAAATTGGTCACACATGACAGGGATCCCATCACTCCAGTGTAGGACGGGGCTGATATGTGCTGGACTTGCCCAGATGTATAGTTGGGTCTGCAAGTGGCCCAGCAAGGTTTGCTGTGCCAGCCCTTACGTTCCCCCACCACACACTGCTCTGCCACTGCACATAAGGTAATAGGATTTATCAAAATGTTTATCTTAAATCTAGTTTGACAGAACTCTCCTCTGGAATATTTGCTGAACCCGCTGAATTAGTTGTGTGGGATGTTCAAAAGCATTCAGTAGGTTTGGGAGCACAACTCCTCTTGTTGCTCAATACTATTGCTCTTGTGCCTGCTGTCAGGTTAGTCCTTCAATCCCTGTTCCCATTCTACATTCTTCCTCTTGCCTTACTAGCTGTAGGATGTAAAGCCTATTATTAGTGATTTTTAAAGCCTTTTGACCATAAATACTACTTGGAACATATCACCGAGTTCAGGGACTCTTTCTGTTTTTGTGGCAATCATACAATATGAAGTACTAACCAGTTGTGTTAATTCTGTACCCCCCACCCTATTTGCTGGGCAGTTGCATTCAGTTTAAAACTCAACCTGCTGAGACCTCCAGAGCTGATCATAATGCAAATTCAGTAGCAGCTCGCTTGGCATATCTCCTGGTCAGGTTTCAACAGAGGGATTAGTTGGGAACCCTACCAGAGATCAGAGGGAGAGAGAGCAGGAGGAGAAAGACAGACAGGGACAGCAGAAAACTGAATCTCGCACAGTCCCAAACCAGGACGTGGACATCACACTTCCCTTAGAAACAGAGATACCAATTATTCACAGCAGTGGCCTTACAGCCACAGTGCTTGCCCATGGGGAAAAAAATGGACCTCAAGGGGAGTGACTGTAATGATCCACAAGCTTCCAGGGAAGATCAGAAACCACTCATACACAAAAGCAGCATGTGTCACAGCAAGCAAAAGCAATGTGATCCCATACATTTGCAAATGGTGTCACAAAGTGTACAGAGAGTTTAAAGTAACCGGACTGCTAAAACTGGGATGTGAGTAAGCACTATCTGACTTTAGACTGACATAAGGAGCTCAACTGAATGGTTCTTGGAGGCATCAGCTGCAAAAGAGAAACAACTGACCTTGTTCCTAAAAAGCTTGGTCTTTCGGATAAAAGAAATTAAGAAGACTAATACATGGGCTAATGTCAGGATTTAAAGTACCATGCTTATGCCTAGTGCAACCAATTTCAAAGGCATGTAATGGCATGAGAGTTTCATTATAGCCATGTAATAGTGACAGCTGGAATTAAGGTCACCTAAGTATTCCCATTCCTACTCTCTGCTTTCAATTGTCCATAATTAGCTTCCTAAAACTTTCACACTGCCATTGAAATTTTATCTGCTTAGGAAGTAGGTTTTCCAACTTTTGGAGAGAAAATCAAGTTTGGAGAGGAAACCATCTGGGCCAATAGGCATAGGAGTGGTTCTTTGGGAATTTTTTTTTCAAACAGTATGCTTTTCCCAGGAAAATGACTCTGTTTTTTTTTAAAATACTTAAAGAGATGAAATACAAAAGCAATTAGCTCTTTGGAAAACAACAGTTTTATGAAATCTCAGGGAGATCAATAGTGATGTATTCCAGTCACAAGTACCCAAATACCATCAAACATGCAAGCACAGTACTGAATTTAATTTCTGCCTTTTGACTAAACAATCACTCTCTCGACCAGACAGATTTTGATCTCAGTGACACCAGTTCACATCATGAATCACTTCATTGATTTAATAACCTATAAACAATGCAGTAATTCTGGATCATGGGTCTATAATTAAGATAAGATTCTACCCTTAATCCCACAGTACTATCGATAACTGCCCTTTATTTCATTCTGAATTCCTTTTTCAAGTTCAAGTTCACATCCATTTTCCTTATGCACATTTTATAGCTTTTCTTGCCACACACTGAATCTGAATTAGACTTACTTATTCTGGGGGGGGGGAGGGGGGCNTTTTTCTGTCTTTGTACATGCTTATTAGACCTTCTGCCTTGATGAACCAAGAAAACAACGAAAAAGAAAAATCAGCTTGTGTGTCTATTACTTGAGAAAATTACATTGTATAAATAAGTCAAAGAACCAATGAAGTTGAAGGATCGCTGAATTTAAGTTTGAGAAAAAGTGGGATATTAGACATATTGTTGATAACTAACCATTTCATCCTGGAAATTCCTGCTATTTAGATAGAACACACTGATAGTTTGAAATTTTACAGGTGAGGAAAAACACTATGCTACAGCTTCATACACTACACTGCATCAACTCACGTTACATTTAAAAGTACTTCATATTTTCCTCAATATTTTTTTAGTTCCCTGTGCTACCTGTGGAAAAAGGGAAAACTGTAAACAAAAATTAAAGCAAGAAAGCATCTCAGTTTTTAAATCAATGCAATATATGCCTATGCCAGTGGGTGATTTTTTCTTCCTTTGTTTTCAATAGTAATTTCTGAAGAGAGCATCACAAGTGAGGTGCAAGTGCTTTCTGTGATTTATTTCTTCTCTGTGTACAGAATTTCGCCTATATCTTTAAGGCCACTCCTGTACATAGGCATACTGATAGTCAAGTGTGCTGTCAACTTCTAATTCGAGAGGTAAATAAACAAGCTTAAACACTGTCATCTTGGTCACGGTTACGTTGCCGTATTTCCCAGCTTGGTTGCATTATCACGGAAGGATGCTCTCTGTTTGTTTCTTGGCACGTCACCCATAGAGGGCACTCTTATTGTACCATGGTAGTGCCCGGACAAGGCGAGAACCATTCCCTTAAATAAAGCTTTTAAAGCAGAACTTGTCAAATGCTCTACATTTATTTTACGACTCTTTTTTTTTTTTTTTTCTCAAAATTCTCCTTAATCTTAAAGATACTTTTTTTCATAGATAAAAGTTGTGGGGTTTTAAATTGTAAAAAACATTATTTTGCATAAGAAAAAATGTGGAGTATTATTGATAATAAGTCTTCAAAAAGTTTAATTTAAAAAGCTTGGTTTTTTCTTGCTTTTGTACTATAGGTGCACTTCTAAATAAAATTTCCTTCAGTGAAGAGCAAGAAAACCTTTCAATAAAAGTTCTATTGTTTTCACCTCATATCAGTACTAAGTACTTTAGGGAGCACGTGCAGAGCCTAGGAATGCTTGGTTTAAATAAGGACTTAGGCTTTAAATTTTGGGATCTGTATCTGAAAACACCGCCACTTCCCTTTTGAAACTTATTAAAAACAGGAACATTCTTACTAAGTTTGGTCTGGGTGCTGCAAGACTTTGAAAAGTTCTTGAAAGAGTTGTCTACTGCAGCTACCATAAGTTCTCTTTCTGTGATCTGCCTGATTTATCCTTAATTTTCTTTTATTTCAGGAGCTGAGAGTGGAAAATAAGTGTTTTATGGGTTGTAGGGGGACACAGCACGCATACAGCAAATGAAGCTACATGATACTTGAAGATACTTTTAAACTTGCTGTAATAGAGACAATCCCGTTAGACTCCCTTGAACTTCAGCACAATCCCTTTTCTTGGAACACGTGAGGTTTTCGCCTCTAAATTAGTCCTCACAATCTGGTCTCTCAGAGCAAATAGTCTGTAGGAATGTTTCAAAAGCCTGCTGCCTTTGGGGATCTGCTCCTACTGAATTAACCTTGAGACCCAAGGACCATAAGGCACTGATCGTGTAAGCCACACGCTTCTGAGCTTTAGCTTAATATCCACATGGAAGGTGTGACAAACACTCCTTGTGTACAGTTTCAGCCAGCTTCACAGCTAGCTCTCAGCTCTGAAGCGATTTGTATTTCACCTCCCTCTCTCTCCTAAATCCACACATGCACACTTCTGCTCCTCAGAAAGACTTGAGCCACATCTGACCCTAAAAAGGCCAAGTGTCATAAAACAGCGGTCTCATCTACTCACTCACTGCTGACAGTCTTTTCAGCTTGGATTCCTTTGAGTTCAGCTCAGATGGAAACCTTACCTAGTACTTCAGGCTCTGACCATGCAGATGTTACAATAAGCTATTCCCAACTCAAAGGATACAAAGTAATTCCTGATATCAGAAAGTATATAAAACAGAGAGACTTTCAGTTACAAGCATGCTATTGAAGGCTAACCCATCCACCAGACAAGGTTATCAGGTGTTAAAGTTAAAAGAGAACAAACACTCAAGTATTATGATGAGGGTCAATAAAACCTCAGTGTGCCAAAGGAACTGTGAGGGTCCTTTCCTGATTACCCATATGCACTTGAAATTTTTTTTTCCTATCTCTGGGGTCTTTTCTCAGGTGCGGAAGTGGCTTTATGGATTTGGCCTTTCAGCTCTCTCCAGCTCAGTTCCCTGTCTGCACAGAGGAGACATCAGTGCCAAGAGGCTGGGAAACTGAGGGGTGCTTTGGTTGTAATTGAATTCTGCTGAAGCAGATGAGAATCTGCACCACCGAGGATGCAAAGGATGAAGTGGATTCCCATTACACCCCACTGGTGTCCTTCACAGTGGTGGTCCAAAGGGCAGTTAAGCAGAGGCACTGGATTCCACTAACAAGCACAGTTTGTGAGCCACAAAAAGGAAGAGATGGTGCAGACCTGCAGAGAACTACTGTGTACCAAATTCTGCACTTGACAGTCCTTGAGATCCCTAGGTACCTTAGAAGCATGAAGAACAGGAGGAGTGTATGTGTGGAGGGAATTGCATTGCATCTGCCTGTTCCTTTGCTTCCCTCACCTTGTAGTGAGAGAAATGTGTTAACAACCCCTAAAATCATCATCTCCCCAGGGAGGAAACTGCCGCCTTCCTTACCAGCTCTGGTACAGGGGCTCATCGGTGAGTCCTTAAACTGAGAACAGGCACAATCATCAGAACTATGCTGCAGTATTTTCCTGTGGTATCACATGTACCTCTGCAATACCCAGCAGAGACACTATTTATTTATAAATCCACACCAGTTCAATCAGATAGGAAAAACATCAAGAGCTGTATTCATTAAAAACTTTCCCCAATATCTGTACTTAACAACACATTTACACTTGAAGACACTGAAGCAAGATGTCTGTTTCTAGAAGAGATGTCCTGACACACAATACTGAGTCACAAGGCAAGAATTACTTGATAAAATTTTATTACTTCAATAGAAATACTGGGATAGGCAGTAGTTTCCCAGGGGGAGTACCTAGGTATCCTTTTAATGCAATCCCCAACCATTCTGCCCCAGATCCAGCCAGTTAGTCCTGTGTTGGTTTCAGATGGTGGAAAGATGGGGAGAGCCCAGGCGCCTTGCAGATGATAAGATGACAGGGGGAATCCATGCCAGTCCATTACATGGCTTGAGGCACTCATGGAGAGAAAAACAATACCTCAACTCTCCCCCAGCCACCTAATTAGCCAAGGAGGGAGCCATGCTGTGCTCATACCTGAGGAGCATCCATCCACCCAACCCATGGCCTGGTTTGCCATCATATGGGAGCAAGAGAGAGCAGGGGATAGTGGACAAGGCACAGCCCCAGAAGCAGGGGAGGGTACAGTGTCTAATGCAAGAGTCCACAAAGACACAGGATGTACTTGAAGAAGGGAAAGCCCACAATATCTAGGAGAAAGTATCAGAAAAGTTATTGTAGTGATGAAAAGAGCAGACAGGTACATTTGCAAGTCACTGATAGGCAGCTTAAAGGTTGGTGGCCATTTCTATTGAGTAACCCGCCATGTACTGAAGGGGTCACATGCTGGGGCTCCTTGGGATCTACTATGTTACAGCTATACACTTGCCAGCCTTCAGCTGAGGCAATTCTCATTAAGATGGGCTTGATGAAGCAGTCATTTCAAGCTCTCCTGAATACATACCTCCTTCCCTTGGGGTCAAAATGACTTTCCACACTGGACACAAAGCCATATCACTTTTCTCCCTGCACACAGGGCAGTTTGTGCTGCTCCCCAGAGCATGGAACTGGGATTATCCCAGTCACCCAGGTCTATATAAAGCTGGCTGTCTCAGCTGCCTCCATACTTCTGGTTGCCAGAGAGGCTGGAGAAGCAAAGCTTAGAGAAAATCTTTTCAGGGTATGCTGTTTGTAAGAGGATAGGTTGGAGCCTCCAAGGCATTATTTGGAAATCTGAAAGAATTAATGCATTTTGTGGAAGAATAAAAAAAATCCAAATCTGGTGCAGGAGCTGGAAAAATACCAGTGAGTAAAAGTTGTGCAGATTGGCCAAGCATTAAGTGGCTTGAGGGAGGAGCCATTAAGGCTGTGACTGTGCCCTTTTTATCCAGTGCAAAAGGGGACAGTGTATTTTAGCTTGGCAAGGGAAGAACAACTGGTCAAGCTAGAAAAATGAGGAGGCTCTGGTGAGCTGGAACATTTCTTTCCCCAGTGGTATTCAGTCAGGTCTGCTTTTTCGAGAGAGCACAAATGGAACCCTGACAGCCACTTGCAGGAAGCCAGGCAAGGAGCAAAGATCTTTCATCATCTCTTCCTCAGTCCCCCCAGCTCCACCCCACAAGACATTTTCCAGACTTTCCAGTCAGCCCTGAGATGTTGACTGGTGCACCAGCTTCATCAGCTCTCTGGCATGATCTCCGATGCATTCCCTCCCACCTTAAATGAGATAAGAGAGTCGGGAATGTCATTCACACAATGGGTGTTACTACTCAACTCTAGAAACCAAAGCAAACATCAGGATTTATTTTTGCCAGTCTCAAGGAAGGCATGGAATGACTTCCCTACGGGAGCAAAGACATTTTACCTGGTGAAATATCACCTCTGAAAAGGGCTCCTATAAGGGTTGTTCTGGGGACAAACAGAAGGAGGCTTCATCAGGGAGGGATCAGAAAAGGGAGCATTTGGCAGGGAGTTGCACTAAGGTAATTTGAATGCTTCTGATTATCAGAGATGATTCACTTCTGTTCACTTTGCACCAAGTATTGTGAAAGACATTGTATTTATCTGCATTGACTCAGTGTTTCACAACATGAGCTTAAGGTATCCTTACTACTGTGGTGACGGTAATGCATGGACACCCAAAACCCTGAAATCACCCAGGGAAAGACTGAAAAGGATTTTGATAAATCCAGACAAATTTAGGAAATGTGGTAAAAAACTCAATTCACTCCTCCTCTATTAAAGAGATGGTATGAAAACCCTGAAAATAAAAACACAGATATTCTCAGACAGCTGTCTGTCAAAAAGTCAAGAGAATATTTCTGTCTCTGGAAAGCTTGCTTTGATTTTTATCACCACAAGCCGAGTTTTGCTTGTAGATAATCAGACTTACAAGGAACGTACTGTTATTCATCAGTCTATAGAGTCACTTTAAATAAGCTTTGGACAGTTCTCAATCTCATACATCCTTTTAAGATAGAACATTTTGAGCTAAAACCACAGAAAGTCAAAGTTTTTGGCAAGTGCAATTTATATCAGCTGATCTCAAATTACAGCAAATAACTCACCAAATTTGAGAGAGGGAAGTAGAAGTTAACAGCTGAATTAAAGACAGCTCTCAAGAAAAGTCAAAGGAATGAAGGAAAGGCAACACAGTTCTCTGTATGATTGTTATGGTGTTACTTATCAGGTACAATTAATATGCTCTGAAATAATAGTTCTCACTGCTCAACCAGCACTGGTATTTACTGTCACTACTGTCAGAAGTGCTCAACACCCATAGAGGAGACAGGGTTTCTAAAGCATTGGCTTCTATTCAACCATCTGAATTAATAGCCATGTTCAGAGGAAACCTGACTGCATTGGACACTATCTGAAATAATTTCTTAGCTAAAGTGTTTCTTTCCTAAAGGAGCCTCATTTTTGAAAAATGAAAAGGGAATGGCGTGGTAGAAAGGGATATAACTTTGGTCATTGAAGCGTTTTTCCTCAGACTTCTCCCCAGCTCTTGCCTTCCTCCTGCCTCAACAATACACATTTTCTTCTCAGTCAGGGAGAATATTCTCTCTCCAAGGTCCTATATCACAAGGTTAAAAGCCTGAAATTATTAGGTAATAGTTGTAAAGTGGTAGCACCCAAGTAAATGCAGCTTATGCAAGACAGATACAGATATTCACCAGGAGCAGTTCTTGGGAAATATGGTACGGTCCTTGGTAGGCAAAGAGGGCAGAAAGGAAACAAGCATAGAAAAGGAGACAACTTGACTAAGATCCCTGAGGTGCTCAGCGATGGAGCCAGGAGGAGATGCCAAATCCCTGTATAGCACCCTGCTTCTCCAGAACAATGTTCACCGCAGCCCACATTTTGTTGTGGACAAGTGGCATGGCCCTAAATTAAATGCAAGTGGGGAGCAAAGCATTGATTGTCCTATTAACTGAGTATCTGTGCAAGGTTGCTAAACAGGAGGTAAGAGATACGCATCGAACTCTGATGAATGAAACACAAAAAGATACAAGCACAATCACATGCTTCTTGCTGTAAAGAGCTGAACTCTATAATTATCACCTATGGGGAAGTATCTCAAAGAGAAAACAAGAAAGGAAATTGCAATATGTCTATTTATTTCCATAGCTACTGTATGACTGAGAGCCACTCAGCAGCCTCTGCTATTTGTAAGAGGGTTTCCTAACAGAACATACCAAAGGTGGAGGAAAAGGGCTTGTGTATTGTTTTCTCAACACACAGCAACAGCCTGACAGGTAGAATTCCCCACCCTGTAAAGACAAGGGTGTAAAAGCATGCTTTTCTTAGAGATAGTGGGGCATAAATCACAAAACCAGGTTCAGGGCAGGGAAAGAGAAGACACACACAAATGATTAATGGTGTAGGAGGAAGCTGAGGTTATTGTCAATAACTTCTTCACCACTGCAGGGGCAAAGAGACGTGCTACAACAAGCAGACTGGCAAGTGCCTGGTCTGCCAAGTATGATCATGGCTCTCCTGCTATCCATCTGCCAGGTCTGTTAACCATGGGGACTTGGGGTACACCAGATAGCTGTGATCTAGAAGTGTGCTGTTCACATTAATGACTCTTGTATTATCACACAGCCCTTAATAACGGAAAGGCACAACAGCCCAAACTTACCAGTCTCTCAACCCTCTCGCTCAAGTCTCTAAACCTTCCTGAGGACTGTCTGGACAATTCATTATTGTACCGGATGTTGGTGATTTTTACGTTGGCACTGTAATAGAACAGCTTCTGATCTGTAAGAGAACAAGAGGAACAGGCAATACTCAAAGCACCAAGATGAATGAACTTTAGAGAAACACCTGTGGCTGGCTGATATCTAGGTGTCCAGGGAGTGGATGAGCCTTCACCTATATCCAACCGATTCAAATGCAAGTTCCAAAAGCTAGGGTCCCAGGAGCAAGAACTCAGTTGAGCTGGGTGATCTAAGCCAAGTAGTGACAAAAAGCCCAGTTTCCCCAATAGTTACATTTGTGGGCAACTAACAGCACTTTGGGCTCACACGGGATCACAAGCTGTATCTTGCTGATCAGCTGCCTTCCTTCCTGTATGTCTCTGTATATGCTCAACGCCAAGCTCTCACGGGCAGCTGCTGGAGTAAGGGAACAGAGAAACACCTCAGGAAGAGACAAGTAGAAGGCTCTGTTTGTCACTTGCATAAGGGAGGCCAGAAGACTTGTATGTTGACCTCATCACAGAAGTTGATAATGAGGAAGACACAAAAAGAGTGAAAGCAAGTGAAAGCTAACAGAAACCACAACCCTAAACCATCCTGCACAGCAGGAAATGTTCTTAAGAGATCTGCAAAGATGTTAAATGAGGAAGTAAAGAGAGCTCTGGAGAAGCCAGTGTTTCCCCAAATAAGCTCTAGATAGACTGATGAAAAGCAAACTTCCAGCACTGTGTGGTTCAACAAGCACAAAGGAAATGCACTAAACATGGGAACAGTAATCTTATGTGAAACTTACCATATGCCAGAAAATAAACTAGGAGACCAATGGTGATAGCTGCTGCCACTGCTGTTCCAATAACAATTAGAGCAATTTTCCAGGGCTCAAGCTGTCTTATTTTGATGGCTGGCTGAGGAATTCTGGGGGAAATAAGAATAAAGGGAGAAGATTAATGAGAGATCCTTTTCTATTTAACCCACTCACCCCACCAAAAAACGAAGCAACAAATCTCCCTTAACATCAGCTGATTCTTCCCACCACCCTTGAAATCAGCAGGAACACCTTGAAAATGAAACCATAACTCAAGACTATTTTGAAATAGATGTTGGGATATGCTAGAAGTCATGGAAGACATACAAGGTTTGAGGGCTTGGGTTTTTTTTCTTATTAGGGCCAAATTAAGAAAGAATCCCACTAAGCATTTTCTTATGTCATTCCTCATGGGAAATTTGCAAGAAAAAAACTTATTTTTCAGCTAGGCAAATTTTCACACAGCAGTGCAGGCATCTTATCACAGACACACTGGCACCTTTGCTTCCAAAACTGCTTTGTGCAATAAAATTGGTAAAAAAACATTCAATGCTTTGTATAATACATATATATGCTTTATCCAAGCTGCTCAGTCCATTTTAGCCTGAAGAGCAAGCCTGGACAAAAAAAAAAATAATTCAGAGATCCAGCCTGTGTTTCCTGCTTTACTCAGACTACACCTAAAAGCAGAAGACAAGCACTGCTTTAAGCAATATTCGCTGAAGTGATGGAATGACAGGGAAGGGCAAGGACATATGACTGGACCCGCGAACATAGGTAGGAAGCCTCACCAGATACTTCTCTCTTCCATGCTCTTAATTACTCAGGGGCCAATCCAAATTAACTCAAGGAAAGTCAGCTGCAAGTGTGTCAGTATTAAAGTTAGACAAAAAACTGCCTGAACAAGATTACTTGTGCAAATTCTGCCTTTGGCTATAAACTCAAAGGCATCTGAAGATCCTTAAAGCCATTTTTCTATGTTATCAGCCATTACAAAATACAGAACAGGAAGCCACAACTTTTGGCAAGAAGTCTTTCATTCTACAGCCAGCTGCCTCACTCATGCAAACATGCACACCTTCAGGAAAGCAGGCTGCAGGGATCCTCTCCTGAGGGTGTGAGGCATCCCAGTGAGTTCCCACATCAATAATAACGTACACATAGCTCACTTTCAGAACATATACCTCATGAAACATAAGTTTAAATACATTTTTAAAAGTTGAAAATAATTGCAAACAACCACTGCAGCTACATGCAGGAATAAGACAGCAAGAACACCATGCACTTGTGGTTCGATGCCACCCGTTCACACTCACTGATCCTTCCGTCCTCAGTGGGATAGGAAGAAGAGGGAGAAAAGGCAGGGAAAAGCCTCGTGGGTTGAGATACAGACAGCTTAGTGTAATAGTAACGGAAAATAAAATAATAATAAGAATGGTTAGTAAAAGAATATACAAAATTGTGATGCAATACAATTTCTCACCACCCCATGATCAATTGCTCAGACCATCCTGAGCTGCAGTCTTGGATTTCTGCCTCCCAGCCAACCCCCTTTTATATACTGGCCATGACATCTATGGTATGGAATATTCCTTTGGCCAGCTTGTCCTGTCTGTGCTTCCTTTCATCTTCTATGGGAAGCTGAAAAAGTTCTTGACTTAATCTAAGCATTACTTAGCAACAACTAAAACAGTATGTATTAACAACATTATTCTCATACTAAATACAAAACACAGCACCTAAGAGGAAGAAAATTAACTCTATCCCAGCTGAAACAAGGACAGCACTGTACATGAATGTTGAAGCAGATTCTGATGATTCATTCTAATTTCATTGCAAACCTTACAGTTACAACCTTATCACTTTGGCTTGGGAGAGAATTGACTCGGGCTACATATCATGACACCTGATTGAGTGAAAACACGAACACTCATTTGCCACTCACATCTGTTCTTACTTGTTCTGGATCTCCTAGCTAGTGTATCCTTCACTCCTGCTGTCCTCTAAAACAGCTATTAATTAATCTCTCGTCTCATCTTCTCATCTGGTTTGCTTCAAATGCAGCAGAAAAAAAAAAAA
>VXBJ01005624.1:17905-136459 GCA_013400055.1 Nycticryphes semicollaris
AAAAAAAAAAGAAAAGAAAAAAAAAGACAGAAATCAAACAGTCCTGTTAAGAGTCTGGAGATGAGCAGCTCCAAAGTTATTTCTGAGACTACTGCATCCAAGTTGCCTTAAAACTTACATTGGAGAAAGGAAAAAAAATTGCAGGTATAAATAGTCAGGACTTTACCTCATTAAGAAGAATATTTCTAAGTAGTAGCTCTTGGGTGAAACTGTAAAGTCAGTGGAGAGTTGAGATTTAATTTGTCCTGTGGGTTTGTTGGGGTTTGTTTTCTGCCACTCCAGCTAGTAGTCCTTTGCACAGTTACTATGATTTGCAAGTATTTCTACTATGTTTGAAGTGAGACTAAGTTATAAGAAAAGGCAACGAAATAAACAAAACCCCCACATTTAATTTGACGCAACCTACTCATACTCATCCTTGGAGATACTCTCATTTAAAAAGCAGTCGTCTTCATTAAGCTGCACAGAAGGAAAAACACGCAAAAGGTCTTTCAGGTATAATGATCCTGGCATAGCCCCAAACCAAAATGCTGGGTTTGAGAAGCTGATTGAAAGGCTGAATGCCACCTCTACACCGCAGCAGGCAAGCATGAATAAATTACTGCCTATGATATTAGAGAAAGAGTGGTTTCAGACCAGAAATAACATGGCTGGGACACAGTTAAATATTGGTTACTACACAGTTTGAAACCTTTTCAGCATACTTTTGTACATATTATACCATTTTATTCTTCATTTCTTCCCTTTCAAGTTCCATGTTATTGTTTAGCAAACAGACACCCCAGTCCACAACAATTACTCACGCATGTAATTTTACTCACACATGTGACTTTCACTTAATTCATGAAACCTGTTTGAGAGCATCATTTCAAAGAGATGCAGCAGGGACTCAGCATCAGCTTCTAAACTGAATTTCCTCAGACAAGAAGTTGTTTGACAGATACATTTAGAAAGTCTATTAACAGAGGAGGTGGCTGTTTTGGGACTTGGGATGTCTTTCTCCTCTTTTTCCTCAACACATTTCCCCCTTCCTTTTAAATAACAACATGAAACATCTGTTAAGGTTTACTCTCCAATCTTAATTTGTTTTAAAAAGAAAAATTGGTTTTGGTTTTAAAAACAAAAGGTATTTTTGAGAAAAACATCCTTTGTTTGCCTGTACCATCTGGATGCTTCCCCACTTGAAAATAAGTGCAGACTGAGCACACACCAGAAGGATTTGAGATCCAGGTTTTCAAAGATATCTGTGAGACAAACCCACGAAGATTCCTGGGCTGATACTTTTCCATTCCCATTAACTTTGAGCTTCATTGTTGCTTTGCTCTGTCTCCTGAGGTTCCTTCCTCCAAGATCAATTATTTCATCTGACAACACATCCCATCAAATGAAGCTGGATAGCACTTACAGGGATTCAATACAGACAAGAGAAGTAACTATCCCAGAACTGAAATGGCTTCGATCCATGTGATGACCCATCAGAGCTTGAATACTCTGCAGAGAGCTGGTAAAAGTTCAGCAGTGGGAATTTATTTTCTCAGATCAATAGTCAAGCAGTCCCTGCTAACTCCTGAGGAACTATCTGCTCAACAGAGAGGAAATAGGGAACGTAACTACTCCAGCTGAGGAGGTCACTGAAATCCTCCAGAGCTGAAAGGGAGATTTTAAATCTCAACCAAATACCATCTGAAAGACCCACATTGACCTCAGTGGGCTTGCTGCTGGAGTCCCTTCCACCTGCAGTCTACGTAGTCCTCTCCTCTACCCAAGAGAATTTGCTCTTTCCCAGACAACCATGCCCATGCAGTAATTTTAAATACACTGCATTCGGCAGCTGGATTTAATCGCTTCGCAGAAGACTGCCAAATACCAGATTAAGATTTGTCTGATTAGGAAGAGGAATTAAATATTTGCTGACAAAAATGAACAAAAACTGATAGAAAATTGCCCACACTGACAACAATTTTACTCAGTTGTCCTCTCTTTGTTTCCTAATAATTCCTAATGCTGTCTTGGCTTTTTCAACTGGCATTGAGATGACATTTTCCTAGAAATACCTACTGAGCTTCCTGAGTGGTGGTAGGCAATTTGGAGCCCTGTATTCCGTACTTGTGTACCCCAACATCAGGAGCACAAAATCGTCCCCCCAGGAATCCTTTCTTCAACAAGGACCTGACACCAATAAATACAGAGCCAGAGGGATTCCTCCCCTTATGCATTTTACAAGGCAGACATTTTACAAGAAGGACACTTCTCTTGACTTTTAGTGACAGAACAGTATTGGGAGTAAAAATGTGAGTCTCAAAGAAAAATAGAAATCTTACCAAAAATCCTAACTTGTTTTTTTAAGAGTGCCATTAAATAAACGTATCATAAACATCATATTAAATAAATTGTGCATGCACTTGCCTCACTGCAGCCTGAAACTCTTAGTTTACAGAAGAAAAATGAGTGTCTTTTACCTATTGGAATTTAGATGCCCTTCTTGCAAAGAAGCAGAATTAAAACTGCCTTCTACGAGCCAAACCTTCTGCTTCAGAGGAAAAGCCTCAAAGGTCTTCCTCACCAGGGCAGAAAACACACTCTGACACCTGTGGGAACCCCTCCATTACCTGCCATGAGCTTCACATCAGACAGTGTCTAGCCAAGTCAGCATGCACCGTGACAGAGAACACAGGCTCTGCTTTGGCATGCATGCTCTGACAGTCTGCTCAATAAAGGTGCTGACAGGACAGCCTAACAGCCAAACCCAAAACAGTCACCTAGAGACGATCTCTTGTGGGCTATTAAATGTCCTTTGTTTTTAGTCCTATACATGTCATGCTTAGACAGACAAATTATCTCAACAATTTTAGAATATGCACAATATGTACAATACTTCTCTCTTATTTAGGTGCTTTGAGCAAAAAAAAATTATAAAACCCACTGTGTCAGCCTTAGCAACAACTGCAGTATATAAATACACACATAACAGGACAGTGATGGTGTTTTAATCTGTTTACTGGTATGTGAAATGCCACTGTTAAACCACTACATTTACATCACTCTTGAAGAGTCCTGTGAGTTTACCAGAATGGAGCAGTCCTTCTGCCTTCATGATCTCTTGTGTGCATCTGTGACAGCTCATATACACTGAGAATCTGACCCAAAGTATCTAGTTTTTCCTGTACCCTGGAAGTTTATTTTTCTGGCTGAATAGTAAGTTTTTATGTATTTTATACTTTATATAAAATTGCCAGGCTGGGTAGCAAAAAAGTGAGACGCTGTAATCTAGCAACATATTTTCACTGAACAGCATTGGACAAATTTCTTCATGGGACAAATGCTTCTGAAATTAGAGAAGGTTCCTTAGACAAGAGGTTCAGCTGAGACTCTGAAACCCCAGGCAATTCTCCAGTGGCAGAGAAATGGACAATTTTCATGTTCAGTTCTATATAAAATCTGTCCCCCTCTTATCACCGAATCTGATCACAGATCACATGAAATTTACAGATTGTCTTCTATCAGAAGCCTGTCAAATTAAGCCATTCCACGCTTTGTGTTAGATCAAGTTTATTCAGAATGAAGATCTAACTAGAAATACAGACATGAGAGGAGTATGTGATGGAAGCAAAATGACTTGATTTTAGAATCTTATATTGATCCAAAATGCCCAATCATAAAACAGTGGAAAAAAAAAATAATAAACTGAGGCACTTCTGCAACATCCTCTAACAGGAAGAGCAGAAGCCAGAAAAGCTGCTGGTTTTACACTGGGGTTTGCTCAATTAATAAAGATGACTAGATTTTAAAGCTCAGGAGGAAGTCCTTTCTCAGTCTAGTTTTCCTCTCTAAAATGGTCAGAGTGAATGCGGCAAGGAAATACAAATGGTACCGATTTCATATGAGTGTGTACCAGAATCAAAACTGTTTCACTAGGGTTTCCTGAAATCGGGATCTTCTCTGAGACAAACTGAGCAGAACGGGTCTCTTTGGTACCATGCAGGAACCACATCTGCCTCCTGCAATAATCAAGGTTCACTCCCACTAATGCCAATGGGGCATGAGTGTCCTTGCACCAGGACTGGTATCCATTTCCGGCTACACCTCAACAGCCTGTAATTTACACTCATTTTGCCCACCTACTGCATGACAAATTGGTGCAAGTGGCACTGCATTTCCATCTACATATTCACTTTTAGACTACCATATACAACACCTGGTACTCTGCACCTCACCCTGACAGGACACAAGATCTCCACAAGGAAGTTGCAGGTAGGATACTGCATTTGCTCCCCAGACTGCTGGACAAAGCACAACAGAGGAGTGGTAAGACCAGCAAGGCTGTCTACTCCACCCAATTTTCTTTAGCAGCTTTGCTTCCTTTTATGGAGCACACGTTCCAGCTTAGCTTGAAATGTTGTGAAAAGAGGCATCTTGAAACTGGATAAAGCTACTACGGAAGAACCACTCTTGCAAGAGACTAAGGCAGAGCATGAAACAGCATGGCTTACAGCCCCACACTCAGTTCTACATCCCTCCTCAGCAAAAAACTCCGGACATTTAACAGACTAGACAGAGTTTTTAAGACCATGCAGTCTTCATCCCTGCCCAAATGTGTAAATATTTAATTATCCAAAAATCGATTTCTCCTAATGTACTTCAGATTTTATAATAATCGGAAGAACTACTTAAACCACTAATGCTTTCCTAACTAGGAGGCAATCAAGCTGGACTCAGATGTTGTTTAACTACCCTCTAGCACGCTGTTATTAAAATTATTTACACCACTGTTGATATCAACAAGACATGGCAACTAGATTTACATCTAACTAGAAAAAGGAATGGCTTTTCAGTTCTGATAGGTAGAGAACTCTTGCTTAGTTTTCCCCCTTTATGAAACACACACAAACTGGTATTCACAACTGATGGGGATTTCTTCCTCACCTGAGAGTTAGAGCAGCATAGCTTTTAAGGTACAGACATTAAACAGGGCAGAGGATTTTTCAGTATTGAGCAGGGTACCACTAAGGAGCACAGAACCAAAAGATGAACTAGTCTTCTCCTGGCAAAGCCAACACTGTATTGACTAAAATGATACTGTTCTCACAAAATGAGAACAACACTTAACTGGGCATAAAGAATAAGTTTTGTCAATCCAGAAACAATGTTTCTATTTCAGCACATCCAGAAATTATTAAAACAGCCCAATTTTTAAAAGTACTGAGGAAGAAAAAAATAAGTAGTATCTTGCTACCACCCACAGCCATTTTCCCAAAACAATACCAGAGAGGAGTTCTTAGCAGTCACAAAAATTCAACCATCCAGCCAAAACATTAGGGTGTTAAAAAAAAAATAATTTCAGAGTCTTTTGGATTTTGTTTATAAGGTCATACTTTTAAACTTTATCAATCACTTAGGCAACAAAAAATACAAACTCAAGGGAGACTGAGCATCTCCTATTGCCACATGAATCCAGGAGCCAGAGTGTTAAAAAGAAATAACAAATTGCCAGAGGCTTGCTGTACATTTATGACCGTACCCCTGCTGGGAGCCCTATTTTTGTAAAAATAATCTGAACTTTCCAGCACTGTCTTAAATATTGTTGCAGTAAAACAAAACCAAGGATATCTAGCATCCCTGACTGCACAAAATACTTTCAGACACAAACCACTTTGTCATTATTCCCTAGAAATCATGGCTTTTTCCTTAAAAGTACTAGACATAAAACCAGAATGATGAATACCTATAGTGTTCTCCTTATACAGTTGTGCTGCCATTAGTGATTTAACTAGCACCTTTTGCAGGGTTTGAGGGAAAAAATATTGCAACTAGATCTGACCAACCCCATAGTTTCCCAAAAGCATGTTATTAACATTTGATTTTGACACAAAAGATCTTCCTGGATTCTGCACTGCCACAATAAAAGCCTGCTGGGGCAGGATAAGACAATCACAGAGTGGGAAGGTTAGTGTCAACCTAAGCCATCACATCACCTTTCTAAAGAGAAAGCAAATCTTTGTGCTCCTGGCCATGCTAGAGAAGGATTTCTCTCTGCATTTCTCACTCCAGCGATATGTTATTCTTTCCATCCAGAATCACACCCTCCAAAACCTTGCTTTCACCTGCAACTTACAGTGTAGCTTTCCCTCCACCTATTGTCCCTTTTTAGGCTGTGTATTTCAGATGGATCCATGATGCACCCTACATCTAAAAGGATGAAAGGGGCAGAGACAGAGCAATGAGATCCAAGAACAGTCAAGAGAACAAACAGATTTCTGGACCTATATATGTCCTTGAAGTCCTAAATCTCTCCCTTAGACAGTATCCTTTACTACTATTAATTCTCCAAAGCAGATTTGCTGAGTTAAAACATGCCACCTACTTTTGAAGATCCCATGGTAGGTCCCGGTACGTCTGGTAGCCTTTCTGACCACCAACCAAAGCTCGACTAAAATCTGGACTACGTAGTGAATGCTGCTGGAAAACGCAGGAGTCGCATTGACTGGTGTGACGGGAAGGGAAAGGTGTTGAATGAAGATCCTTCATTGAGGTACAGCTGGTGCAACACCCAGCACCCTGTGGGTTATTGCAAAATGAGGGAGCGAACTTCAGAATAAAAACAAACAGAGGTAAGCATGGAGTTGATAAGGAGGCTGTAACCTTCAGATCAGCTCTGCATCAAAGAACTCCCCAGGCAGAGATGGACAAAGCAGATAAACCAGCCCAGGCAAGAAGACTTGTTCTTCACCGCAGCAGAACAGGAAGTGTGTGAAATTTCCCTTTTCCAGCACTCCCTTTCTGTCCAACTTGTATCCCTACAGGAGGCCTTCTCCTGAGCGGCAGCACCTTCTACTGTACACTCACTGCAAAACCCACACCAGAGAGGCACCACAATGTCCGCAGCACTAAGTCACTTTCCTCCTGGGATAGCCAACACAAAGGCCAAACACAAAAACAAATACAGACATAAATGACTTGGTCAGCCAAGCCTGATCTCCCTTGATGCTTGCTCCTCCACAGCTGCCCTGGACTCCCTTGGCATCAGGGACATGACAACTATAAGTATCCAACCTCCTAATTACATGTTAGTCATTTAATGGTTGGCATAACCCCGCCTGTGGAAAATGCTTACTGTGTGAAAAGGGCCACCAATCTCATTGGAATTCCCTTCTCCCAGCACAAACGTGATTCTTCAGAGCAGCTGGAAAGGGGAAAAATGGATATTCTCTAGTGGGAAATTCTGCAGTTGCACCGGAAATCACAAAGCAAAAAGGAAAATCAACAAAACACAAATTTCTGTTTTCTAGTCTTTGATGCGCTTGGATTTGTGCCAAAAAGTTTGAAGCACTTAGTCTTCCAATGAATTCTCAGAATTTCATCCATTTTTTATGGGACCACTTACTATCCTCCAGAAAGAACCTCAGCCACAGAGGGTAAAAAAAATTCCATCTGATCATATGGAGTTCTTCTCCATCTTTCCCCAAAGTTGCCCATTCACAGGCACACTTCATTGAAATTACAGAAGCAAGTGTCTGGACAGCCCATTTTTAGGACAGTGGGAAAAGCTGAGCACTACTGCAATGCATCTCCTATTTTTCTAACATTGATATATTTGCTTTGATCCAATCAATTGATTTTTTTGGCTTGTCTAGCTCCCTGTAGAAAGGACATTGTTGCAGTTACTTACCTTGTGTGGGACTTTCCCGATTGAACACACAGTTACCTGTCAAGTACTAATATCCTCACCAAACATTCTTTTCCCTGTCCCTTCTCCCTCAGCTCTGTTACTTTCTTTTTCAAGATTAGTAAAACTCAAAAAAGTTTGTGCACAAAGGAAATTCACATTCCACGCAGAAACGCATGCACACCCACAGGAACTCCAGCACTCAATGGAGTGCTAGAAATTGATTACAAACCAATTCAATACAGGAGTCGAGAAAATAACTTCAAATTCCTTGGTTTAATTTTTTTTTTAATATTTTGATAATATGTCATCCTCACAAAACACCTCCTAGAATAGAAAAGCCTTAATTAAGTTTGGGATGTAACACAAAAAAGCAGAGAGCAATTTCTGCTCAGAATGGTCAGGCTGAGGTCTGTCTGTGCACAGAGGTAAAAGTTGGCAGTGTTGTTACTGGGTTACTAATATTAATTTCTTCATTAGTATTTACAGATTAATAGTCAGGTGCCCTGAGTATATAGGCGAAGCACACTGAGAAAAGTTGGCTCTTGAAATGTTTACCCTGTAAGATGCACAGAATTTCCCCTGTTGTGCCCAGAAATTCAAAGGGCAACTCTACCCACCTTGGCCAGGTGAAAAAACATATCCTGGTAGAATTAGGTTTTGGTAAACAGATAGAGTTTGAGACAAAATTTAACTGAGATCTTGCGCTCTGCAACAAGGTTTTGTGGAGACAAAGAACATTCATTAGAAGAATATCCAGTTGCAAAGGGTCTCAGGAAGTACTGCTAGAGAAAGGGTCTTGTACAACAGATGAATGAACATACGATAACTTACGATAACTTTCAGAGCACACTAGGACAGACCTTTCTATTGTTACTCGAGAGCATGAGCAACAGAGATATCCCGAAAATGTTATTTGATTTCCCTAAAAGCAAGATTTTTTTTTGTGATCTGACTAATAAAAATTGAAGTAGGTCAGTTTTGCTTTCAAATTAATTAATCATTAAAATGAACTGTCCTGGAAAACAGTGAAAAATAAGGAAAACACTTGCCTGTGTCAGATCATGCAAAATCAACTCACACATATTTGTCCCACAGGAACAATGGTACAGACAGGCCAAGAAAAGACAATCATTAAGGAACAATTTTCCTCACAATAAATTAGCAAATTACAAAGCGCTTGATTATTCAGTAAGCTAAGGCAGCTACTAAGCTTTTTGGTTACTACTATGGAAGTAGTACTGAAACTAGTTATCAAAGTGTGGGGTGGGAATCCAAGAATGTGGGTGCACAGGATTTTGCGAATGAAAGTGTAAAAAGATGTAATGACCATTCTCTCTGTTTAACCCTGCAAAGTCAGCCCAGCTGGTCAGACAGACTGCTTTCCTAAGAATGGTAATAATAGGCTACCTTGGTTTACATTTGCATACTTACATAGGCTCCCTGGCTATAGAGATGAAGAACGCCTTTAGAGAAGGCCATTGGTCAGCCCTATAGCAATATCTTTGGAATTTACAAGCAATGATATTTTACTTAATTGTCTACCAGTTACTCAACCCAGGCCATGAATTTGATACCAAAGACAGCAGTCAGTCATTACTTTTAAACTGAGAAGTGAACATTCTTGCCAGTAATATTTAACAGAACTGACAGAAGTGCGTATATCCCTCCCAGTCTAAATCATTCTGTGAGCATCTGATAGGACCAAGCCAGTACACTGCAATTAAATCCTTCCCTAGGACAAGTCCACTCATTTTCCATCAGCACACCTTGATAGCTCAGTTATGGCTTCAGGCCTCCCTCTCATGAAAAATACAAAGGCATCTTGCATTTGGCCTTCAAAATTCAGATGAAGGTCTAAACAAGTTATATTTCTTTATACTTTATATATTACTTTATATAAAAGTATATATATATACTTTTTCAGCTGTAGACACGCTATAGAACTTTACTGTTTTGACAAACAAAGGTCACTGTCACCAGTTTATTATCCCACGCTTTCCTTTGCCACATGAAATTCCCAGCCATGACTTTTAATAACTGCTAAGGAGAAAAACAAAACCAGAAATTCCACTGTAAGGATAGAAGGATTCTCTGGAGTCAATGTCAGGGCTGGGAGAGAAGCCAGGTCCTTTATCTTGAGCCTTGAGAAGTCACTCGGGGCCAGATTTTATTACATGCCCATGCAGCTTTGAGCTATTGAACGTGTGGAGGCTCTCTGATGCTAAAGCAATGGCCTCAAGCTCAGAAGAATGCTAGATCCTGCTCTGGTTGGTTTCCAAATAGTCCCTATTTCCAGGCCCTTATAACAGAAACTGCTACACCCGTATGAGTTGCAGCCAGATAGGCCAGCCCAGAGTACTGACAACGCCCTTAGACAACAGAAGTCCCCCCACTGCCAGAGTCATTAAAAAAGAATTCATAGCCCGTCACCTCATTTGAGGCAAGAAGGTAGCACACATGTACCTGTCCTTTGCAGCTGCACGGCCAGAGCTGCTACTTGGTACAGTGAAACAGGCCAGCCTGCATTTTCTTCCAAGAGTTGCCTAGCAATCAGGCTAACAAGCTGCTCTCTACATCCACCGCACAAATCCTTTGCTCCCAGTTGGGATACACAGCACCTCCAAAGACACAGGAGATCTCCATATGAACTGCACAAAGAATCAAGGCACATTAAGATAAAAATAAATCCTTCGTGGGCACAGCTAACATTAAACAGGAGAACAACAGCATTGTTTCACACATCGGACTTAGTGGGAGCACTAACACAGAGCTCTGTGGAAGAGAAAACACACAAACCAAGACTTTGTACATCCCTCTGTCTCCAGAAAATAGTTAGGTTGGATTTGATTTCAGATTATTTGTTGGCAGCTAACTTGTCTGGTGGAAACCAAATGGAGTCTGGCTCTTTGAGTTGCTTTCTGCCCAACTATTATCTGTTCCACTATGCACTGCAGCAGCATGCAAGATCATAAATGTGATTTTTATGAGCAATGTTTTATCATACACGGCATTGGCTTTGGAGGCTTCAATACACTAAATTAGACATAATGAAAATCAAGCTGAAGACTTCCATTCTGTAGCCATTTCAGTTCTGGCTGTCCTTTTAGGCACAGCTGAGGAACTGACTCACTCTGATGGAAAAATGCAACATGCTTCAGGCAGGCTCAGTACCAAACAAGGCATGCTCAGTACCAAACAAAGATCACATTGGTTTGCTGCCTCCCTGTGAAACCTTCTGGCTGAGCTCACTTGTGAGTAACCTGTTTTCTCCCTAGGTGGCACAGAATGGATTGTTTTTCCTTCTGCGTCCAGCTATTTTCATTGATTACTCAATCAATGGTACCAGGGCCAGATGTGTTGGGGACAACACCGCTGGGTACTGCATCTAAGGGTCAAGCAGTAGCTGACATCATAGTGCAGTGGTTTGGATTTAGGATGAGAATAATGTTGATAACAGGCTGATGTTTTAGCTGTTGCTAAATAGTGCTTACACTAAGTCAAGGACTTTTCAGTTCTTCATATCGCCCTACCAGTGAGAAGGCTGGGGAAGCACAAGAACCTGGGAGGATCACAACCAGGACAGCTGACCCCAACTGGCCAAAGGGATATTCCATACCGTCCGACATCATGCTCAGCATATAAGCTGTGGGGAGCTGACCTGGAGGAAGTGGTGATGGCTTCTCAGGAAGCAGCTAGGTATTGGTCAGCAGGTGGTGAGCAGTTGCACTGTGCATCGCTTGTTTTCTATATTTGTTTATCACCATGATTATTTTCTCTTCCTTTTCTGTCCTATTAAACTGTCTTTAACTCAACCCACGAGTTTGGGTTTGTTTTGTTGGGTTTTTTTAATTCTCTTTCCCATCCCACCACATGATGGGAGGAGTGAGCTAACAGCTGTGTGGTGCATAGCTGCCTGCCAGGCTAAGCCAGGACAGGTCTGAAAGGAACTCTGGAGATAGTCTACCCCGAAACCCCTGCTCAAAACAAGGGCAGCTGGACCAGTGGTCTCAGAATCATGTCCAACTGAGTGTTGCATATCTCCAAGGATGGAGACTCCATAACCTCTCCTGAAAACCTATTTCAACGTTCAACCACTCTCACTGCAAAAAAGTTTTTTTTAAGTTCTCAACACCCTCTATCATGGGAGACATTATTTCCTAATACAGTCCCTCCATCTGGTCTGTCCACAGGGAAGGAATGATGCCAGTAACAGCTCCCCTTGGTATGCAGGTCATCTCCGCTGCCCTGGAGATGAGTGCCAGACTGTCTGGGTCACAACTCCAAAGGCTGCAGATTGCAGATGATCCCAAAAGTCTGGGCAAGGTCAGAGATGTGTGACAATTGCAGGTAGCTGAGTTCTTGCTCTGACTTACAAAGAACCATGTGTGGTTAAATCAGGCTCTGGACAATGTTGAAACAGGCTGATGGCAAGTCCTTCCTCAAGGAAGAGACTGCCCTGTGGCACAACTGGAAGATGGAAAGCACAGGAGCTGAGAGCACAAACATCACATAGCAAACACAACCTTTCAGGTCTACTAGAAGGAGGAAGGAATTCAGTAGCTAGTCAAGTGAATCAGGGACATACCGTGTATTTATTTTACCTATTCAAGCTTACATAAAAGAAAATAATTGCATTTTTAGATAACAAGTTCCCAAAAGCCGTTTCTCTGTCTTTACAGAAACACTTTCTTTGCACCTGAGGAAAAGGTACCAGCAATAAATGGCAAACAAAATAATCCAGGAAGTGGATTAAAATAAAAATAAAACTTTAGTCTAAATAAAGCAGATTAACTGCTATTTGTTATATTTGTTTCTGAACTACTCTAACCAGATGAGTTTTGAAAAGCTTTCTTTGCAGCAATCAAAGACACCAAGCAAGCTGAAAAATTGACAGCTATGTTTTATGGAATGATTCTGGTTCAACCATGCATACAGAAGAACATGAGAGTTATTCTTCCATTCAGTTCTTCACTTCAAACCCTTTAACGAAACTCCACTGTGTGAGCCGATGCAGACAGGATGCAGGAACAAGCACAAAACCACAGATCAAAGTCAAAGAACAAATTTAATCTCAATACCTCATGGACCGGTGAATCTCTGAAGCAGCACCTGGGCAGAGGTATGCAAGCAGGGAATGCAGGCACCACAGAACTAGAGACAGTCCTTATTAGCAAGAGAGTCCTTGTTAGCAAGGGAGTGAGAGAGCTCACACTTGTTCTGCCCTGTATTTCAAGGATTCCAACAGTCTTCAGTAACAGGGCAAGAATCTTGGGCATGTTCAAGAAAGTGCCCCAGAGTCGTATGCAACCTAAGTGCAGATGGTCTACTTGTTGAGCACATAAGATTAAACAGCAGTTAGAGTGATATGTGTTTTTTCCAGCATCCCACAAGTGAGTCACTTCAGAGTATTTACAGTCCTCCTCACCAATCTTCTGCTACTTTCCCACATCTTCCCTCATAGTTCCCCCAGCCAGACACAACCACACCAGCTAAACATACCCTTGGGTCATGCCATGGTTGCCAGCTAGTGAAGGTTCATAAATGCTTTAAGTGTCACATATACAGCATGTGCCACCAGAAATTGAGCAGAAAGCAATCTTCTCTAAGCTATAAGAAGAAAAACAAAGAAAAAATAAGATTGGCTAAAATGATGTCTTTCAAGAAGTCTGTCTCCACAACTCCCTTTATTGCATTTGACTCAGCAAAATGTGACAAAAGGACTAGGGTTCTTGCAAATGAACAGCCACTTTCCCATTCATAGCCAACCTACCATGTCCTGTAATACTGTGATAAAGCTGTTGCAACTCCTTTTTAGCCTCTTAGATAATCTCAAACTGCAAGACCATCCCTTCAGCTGTTAGGTATAATAGACCTATGATCAATGAACTCCAGCATGCTTCGTTCATCAAGAGCTTGCTCTTCTGATTCAGAATGTGGTGTAATTTGTACCAAGTTTCCCATCCTGATGGGAAAGGAACAAGAAGAAGCCTAGTGTCTTTGATCTATAAGAATCATCATGAGTTGTCAAAATGGGAGGTCAAAGTAAACCTCATCAAAAAGCAGCTGTATGCCACTGCAAACCTCCCATCCTATCAGATTCTCAAAATTACTGCTGCACTTTGCTATCTTGCTTGCAAGAAGACTGAAAATGGACCCATGATGCCAACAATACCTGACAATGTGACTTTGCAGTCTACCCTTCCACAGGGAAAAGATCTGGCTACGGTGTGGCAGAGAAGGCAGCAAAACCTGCTCAGGCCTTTGCTCACAGCCATAGCACAGTCTACTTAACATACTTAAAGAGGGGCATCTAATGCCAGATTTCGGATGGGGAAAAAGATTGAAACTCACCCAGTGCTGCAAAGGCCTATACTAAAAGCTGAAGAGCTGTAGTCTCCTCAAACTTTGCAAGCCAATCGTGTAGCATCTCTGCATCTTCAAGGCAACACCGGCACCGTGCGTTGTCCTCCACATCCTCTCTATGGAGCTGAAACAGAGCACCACCAGCAGCCTAGACTTTAAGGCTCATCTACAATTCGATTCACCCTCTAGTGGCAGTCACAAGACTTGTTTGCCTGCACAAAGATTTGGGTAACATCTGGCCAGGTGGATAAATTTTGTCCAAGTCTGGATGCCGTTTTGCTCTTCTAACATTTATGCTTTTCTTCCAGTTATAGTCTTCTAACAAGCCAATAAAACCAGACGGTTAAGGCTCCATAAAAGCCACTACATAAATACATGGTATAAGAAATTATCAAATACGTGAAATATAAGGCAAATTTTTAACAGGTTTTATTAAATTTACATATAAATTACATTCCTGTATGTCTTACACAATGGTATAGTTAGATACATCCCATTCTGCCTTGAGTGAAGATGTTAATTCATATGAAAATATGGCTGAGAGAAGGTGAAACTTGTCTCTTCATAAATAGGTGAGACTGCAGCTTAAGAGATATACAAATCTGTTAGGCCACCTAAACCAATAAAACATTTTGGCTGCCTACATTGCTTCAGGTTTTCAAAATTTCCATCAGGAAAAGCTGGACAATGCTGTTATTAGTGGAGTTTTGCCATAAGTAAGGGCTTTAGACCCATCATGTCCATCCACACTGACATTCCCAGTGGACAAATGGTGTTTTTCCAAGGGCTCTTCTTGATGGTCCCCATTTATACAGCTTTGCATCACCAAGAAGCCTCAGACCATGTAACTGGTTGCTTCCAGAAGAAACCAGATCAGAAGACTTGTTCCAGCTGCTATCAGAAAAACTTCACAAGGCAGACCAAAATAAAGGCTCCCAAAGCATATACCACGTAGATGTGAGGTCCTTTCCAGCCTCACTCCTCTTGGCTGCACTGTGCTGGCACTCGCCATTAAGGTGGATCACGTACTGTACCTTCCCAAGTAGATGCTTAGAACTGATAGCTCCTTAAGCAAATGACAAGTTTACTTTTTTCAGCGTTGAGAACAACATTTACTTTGGAGAATGATATTTAATGTGGCCCTTGATACAGACCAAAATGCTTAAGGCTTCCCATTTTTTTTTTTATCCAAAATAAGCACAATTGGAGAGTTCACAGATGCAAAACAAGGGTTTTTTTGTCATGTACTTGCCTGGTTTGGGGAACCAGTGAGATAGCTGGCATTTGCAAGCCTAAAAATACTACATTTCCAAGCTACAATGAAATCCCAGATGATGGGGAAACCATTATGCCTTTTGAAAACTCATGTCTAAAGTGCATTGGGAACAAGAAATCCATGGCATCCTGTAATGATGTTTTTCTTCATGAAGATCAAACTTTTATTCACTGTCCTGGTAAGACAATTGCTACCAGCAAGAAAAAGGAATCATATATAGTAGTCATAGATAAATTTTAAGCTGCTTCTACAAACAATATACTTTAGCCCCATATTCTTCTTAAGGGACTAAAATGGAATTTGTTGGGCTCCGAAGTCCTGTGGAACTAGTCTGACTCTTTTTACAACCAACATAGAAATTAAGCCACTAAATTTTATTTCTGAAGCTCACAACATTCCAAAAGAAAAGTTCCCTGATAACATTTTTTTTTTTTTACGTGTGAGGTTTCCTGATATACACAAGTATAGAATACACAAAAGCTGCAGACTCTTGTCTTCCACGCAGATCTTCTCTGGGCATCCACATATTCCAGTACATCCAGTGTGGCTCTAGAACTGGCAAGCAGCCAGATCACAGGATGCTTAATCAAAATAGTTCTCTTGACTCAGTGAATTGCTGCTCTGTTTGGCAGCATTTGCAAGTAAGTTTCATAGTCCAGAATGGATCCCCTGAACTGCCATTGACTATGTCAACTGACTTGCACTCAATTTGGACAACATTTTGATCCTAAGACTGTAATCACTGAGGGTCTATTTCTCCAAGATCTCCTAACTATGAGCATGTCTAAAGTCTGCTGTTTGCCTTTTCTAGCCTGGCATTAAGGCTCTTGCTTGTTTACCAGGCTGGACCGACTCCAATTCTTGGTACTGTGACTGGTATCTCCTTTGCTGAGTTCTTTATCTTCTGACCATAGAGGGAAAAGACAGAAATTGAGCAGTTCATTATCTAGCAACTAAAATCACAGCATTTGCTGTTATCTGGATCAACATCCACACAAAGTGTTGAAAAGAGTCTGCAGAGACAACAAGGAAATTATCCTCACCTGGAGTAGGCATGTTATGCTGCTGTGATACAGAAAATGTCTGAGAACTACATGGCAGATGGAAATATGAACTCCTGAAAACATGAAGTCAGAGAGCATATGAAGTCTGTGTGGTTCAGACCAATGAGTTAGCCATGGTCTGGCAATGAGACACAAGAAATTCGTACTTTCTGGCAGAAGAGAGAAATTTACATAAGATTACTGGGTCACTCAGAAGTTCTGCCCTGCTCTGAAGAAGACAGATATTTCCACCATAATACAAAAGCTGGGTTTTTTTTGTTTTTTTTTTTTTTTTTTTTTTTAAGGATGCAGGTGAAGATGCACATATTAAATTATAAAGACCCGAGAACACCATTCACAAGAATAAGGGAGTTTTTGGCAGCAGTCATACTGAGACTTACAATCCTTCATCCTGCACAAAAAGCCAAGGACTTTTATTCAGAACAATGCAATCTAGAAAGTAAAAAATGGAAATTAATTCAGCCAAATACTCTGATATGACAACAGACTGATGTGAATGTAATGTGGTTTTTGGTCGTAAATCCAGCAATCACTCTCACAGCAAATGCTGTGGTAGGGGCTGTTCATGTGAAGCAATGAGTGGGTGCACATACACTTCTTCAAAGAAGGTGGACAGAAGCTGGTGTTTTCCACTGATTCCTTTTTCAGGACAACACAGCAAAGAAAAATTCTCTATTCACTTAAATAATCGTCCAACGTGATATTAGGATCCAGGACTTCTCTAAGCCATCTTTTATTCTTCACTAGAGTATGTTCCCTGGAATGATGCAGGAAGAATCTCAAGAATTCAGAAGTGCAGCAGCCTTGGAGTCAGGGGCTGGATTATAGCTTGTCTCTAGATAGATGGAACCTTGGGAGCACACAGCAAGTGGGCAGGCCACACTTTGGTTACAACACATGTTGGGTGCTGGTAAATTATTGTTTCGGCTCAAACACTTCGCCTGGGTATGAAAGTAGGGGCCAAGACATTTGGCCACGGAGAAAAAAAAAAGTCAGTATATTGCATTAAGACCAAGGCAGTTGTCCCTTTGACAGAGTACTTCCTGAACAAACAGCTGTCACATGGATGAAGTCTGTTCCTGTCTGGCTGTAGGCCAAACCAATTTCAAATCCTAGACTACTCCGAGCTTGCTGGCACTCGATGTATGACCACAAGCTAAGCCAGCAGCTGTTTAGAGGGTAACCACAGAGCAGAATGTATCAGAGAAATAGCCATACACAGCCGACAACACTTATCCTTCTGCAGGTTTCAGATGCCCGTTTTGGAGTTGATCCAGTTTCGATAGTAAGTCACTCGTGTGTACACTCCTGGTTTATTTGCCTTGCCACATTCATCTCCCCAGCTCACTATTCCCACAAGATACCAGATTCTTCTGGAGTTCGCCTGCACCAGTGGCCCACCAGAGTCACCCTAAGGAGAAAAATATCAACAGTCAGGAACAAAGTAAACAGTGTTCATCTCACTAATGCGGCAAGCCTCAAGTTGTTCTGGTACAACTGACAGATATTTGTCTCTAGACCACAGCTGTAATTCAACCTCCATACTGTTTACTGACAAGACAGAGGCTGACAGTCTATTTCTAATTCAGACTCTCCTACTCTGCACGCTCATGTATGTATTCTCTCACCCTAAGCACTTAAGTGCAGACTTCAGCCCATGAGCCATGAAGTCATTTACACCATCAAGATACTGAACCCCATCAACGTAATCAAGATTCCCCAAAGTATGTTTTATTTCTAGGAAAGATCACCTCCCACCCCACCTATATCCTTTTTACTATTACCTATAAAGAGACTTACCTGGCAGGCATCCACCTGCCCCTCCAAATATCCAGCACACAACATTCCAGGTGATATCATTCCACCATATACTTGTCTTCTATTACAAGTCACAGTGCTTATAATTTTCACTTCTGCTTGTCGAAGCTCATTAACACTGCGGCCTAGAAGAAGTGGCATTAGAATTTGCAGATAGGGGTATGCAATCTAAAACAGTCAAGGATTAGGAGCAGCCAGATTTTCCTACAGCTTTTCTGCCATTACGGACAATGAAGGGAGCTACCCAGACAGTGTCTCAGGAAGGAAAAACTTCCCCCCTCCCCAGTCCTTCACTTATGTCCAAACATAACCTTTCTCCATCTTTCATCCTTATCAGATGCTCTTTAGCATGATAAGCTGAGGGATTTTTGTACATGTTTCAGTGTTGAATTCAACTGTAGGCTATAAGATGTGTCCTGGGTATCAATGGAAAGACCCATTTTGTTAACTGCCATGTAGCTTTGGACAATCACTACACACCCCAGGAGTCTATCGTGGAACACAACCTACATAGTTCAATGGCTCTCAAACAGATTTATAGTCACAACATCTCTAACCTCACTGACATGGACCAATTTCAATGAAGCGCATTCAAGTTATTGGATGAAGTGAAGCCTGATTCATGAATGAAGAGAGAATAACTGATGAAAACTGTTATGATACATCTTTGACAAAGCTGAACGGTGAAGGAACTCAGGTCAGACCTAAACCCAGAGGGACTGGGCCACTGGGAACAGAGAACAGAATATATTCAAGCATCACAATGCATGGAGCAGCCAAAAAAAAAGAAAAGCTGCTCTTACTCCTGCAAGGCTAACCTATAGGGTCTTTCCACCATATTCCAATCCACTGAGCAAGCCAGAAAAAAAAAGCAGCAAACTTAGACCACAAGTGTATCATTAACACATAGACCTATCAAACACCAACTCTAAGGAACCCAAAATTAACAAAAAACCTCATAAAACTAACAGCTGTCTTCTCAGATACATGTGTGACAGGCCATGGGAAGGCAAGAGATGCTCACCATCATTCTTCAAAGCTCCCCAACCTGTGACAAAACAGGAAGTGTTCTCTGGGAAAACATGAGATGCTTCAGGAAGACAGACACTGTGCACATCACTCGTGAACTCAATAGCAGAGGCAAGTTCCACAACAGCTATGTCATATTCATGATCAAAGACAAAGTCACTGTATCTTTCATGAATGATAATCCTTCGGACAAGTTTTTTCTGTTTTGGAGGCCTCAGCAGAATTCCAAAGCTGGCAGTCCACCTCCGAGGATCTCTTCGTCTGTAAGGTATTTGAGGTTATGTAACAGCCACACAAAACAAGATCCCCAAAGGAGCTTAGCTCTCCATTTAAGCATCAAAACGCAATGTGGCCATGTTTGCCTAACAGGACAGAGAAGAGCCAAACTTCATTATCTGTCAGCAGACACAGAAGTTAGTGGGCCACAAAAGGTCAGAGCACCCAAGAGCCCTAGGGCCTGTAGGATCAGAAAGGTACTGATGACTTACCCTCTAAAGCAGTGGGCTGCAGTCACAAGCCACGTATTGCTGATCACTGATGCACCACACCGATGGATCCCATCAAGCTGAATACTAGCCTGCCATGGCCATTCCCCATCCCGTGCACGCTGCCCGCCAATGATTCTCTCCACTCCTGTGAAGGAGAATGTCTGTCTTCGTATTCCACAGCCTGTCAAAGAAAGGGCAATTCTGCTTTTCCTGGTAGAAGGAAATTGTGTTTTACTTTTGGAAAGGCCCACATGGCTGCAGGCACAGGCACAACAGGGCAAGGATGTCAAGAGAAAGCCTTCACCATAAGCAGTGCCTCACATAGCAGGGAAAGCAAGTGTCACTGTTACAAGCATCTCAAGACAGACGTGGGGTAAACAAGAAGTTTGGTAGAAGAGTCACTACTTTTTCATTAAGCCACTTATCAGACACACAAGCCTATATGTACACTGACAAGAGCTGAAGGCTGAGACACTGTTTATCTTCCTCAGTTGTAACTATCTACTTAAAAAAAAAATTGCCTCTACAAACCTTGCTGTGTTTCATACTGAGCAGAGTTGTACAAAGGGAAACATACATAGCCATTAGGATGTCTGTGCACACAGGGAGACATATCTGCACACATACAGATTGTTAGGCACAAAGAAATGCCTAATATTAACCTAAGCATTTACATTCATATATCTTTCATAATAATAGCATGTAAGTTTCATCTAAAGATTAAACCTCTCTTGCTACTGCATGGAAAAAAAAATAAAAAATAAAGGAACCTCCTAAGTTTGCTTCTGTTTTTAAAGACTTCCTAAAAATTGAGTAGGAATATAGTGAGGAACCCCCACATAAACAGCGACCACACCAGCGCAGCTCTAAGCTTTAATACCTGCATCACCACCAAAATATGCACAAGACAGACACTGCACACCACTTGTGAACTCAGTGGAGGCAACCTTTTCATCATTTCTAACATCCCACCTGTATAGCAAAGGCAAGACCAATATCATCAGTATAGCTTTAAGTGTCACAGAATTGCTGAAGATTAATTTGCAAAAAAAAACAACCCACAAAACCAAACAAAACCCCCACCCACAAGCTAAGCAAAAATGAAAGCATTTTGTCAGGTCACCTCCAGGTCAGCCTTGACAACAGCAAGGAAAAAAACACTGCTCCCTTCCTCCAACATTGTACTTGTAGCCACCGTGCCAACAGCACAGTCATAAATACGAAAAATAAGTTAGATGCAAACCAGTTAATTCTCAGAGTCCTTTTAAAGATGGAAAGCTAATGTCCAACTGCTCTAAGACCACGCAGGGGACTGTTGTAGTCCCTGGGGGGGAACTTATCCTGTCTCCCTATTACCAGAGGAATTTTAAGACCCCACAGGGGGAGCACAGAACAGAAGAGGGACAGAGAACCTGCTCCTCTCCAGGGCTGTTCCGCTGCCTTGCTCTCCCTGTGGACAGCTCTTCTCCCTCTCCCACTCTCTGGCTTTTCCCTGCATACTGCAAGGTTTACCTCAAATCTGACAGACAGATATTTGCCAAACCTTTCTGCAGGGAGTAAGGTTTCTGCTCTGAAAGACAGAGCTCAGAGGGTCGTGATTAGTGACACAGGATCTAGTTGGAGGTCCATAACAACTGGTGTTCCTCGGGGCTCAGTACTGAGTCCAGTGCTGTTCAACATATTCATCAATGACCTGGATGAAGGGATAGAGTGTACCCTCAGCAGGTTTGCTGATGACACTAAACTGGGAGGGGTGGCTGACACACCAGAAGGCTGCGCCTCCATATAGTGAGACCTGGGCAGGCTGGAGATTTGGGCTGAGAGACATTGACAAGTGTAGGGTCCTGCACTCAGGGAGGAATAATCCCATACACCAATACAGGTCGGGGCTGAGCTGCTGGAGAGCGGCTCTGAGGAAAAAGAATCTGGGAGTCTTGGTGGACAGCAGGATGACCATGAGGCAGCAGTGTGCCCTTGTGGCCAAGAAGGCCAATGGAATCCTGGGATGCATCAAGAAGAGCGTGGCTAGGAGGTCAAGGGAGTTAGCCTGCCCCTCTACTCTGCCCTGGTGAAGGTTCATCTGGAGTATTGTGTCCAATTCTGGGCTCCCAGTTCAAGGACAGGGAAGTGCTGGAGATGGTACAGCAGAAGACCACAAAGACTATTAGGGGACTAGAACATCTTTCATGAGGAAAAGCTGAAGGATTTGGGTCTTTTTAGTCTGGAGAAGGGAAGACTAACAGGGGGATCTTATCAATACTTAAAGGGTGGGTGTCAGGAAGATGGGGCCAGTCTTTTTTCAGTGGTGTCCAGTGGTAGGACAAGAGGTAACGGGCACAAACTTGAACATAAGAAGTTCCGTCTAAATATGGTGAGGATCTTCTTTACTTGGAGGGTGGCAGGGCACTGGAACAGGCTGCCCAGGGAAGAGATGGAGTCTCCATCTCTGGAGACATCCAAAACCTGCCTGGATGCCATCCTGTGCTCTAGCAGCAGGGTATGGACTAGATGATCCCAGAAGTCCCTTTCAACCCATACCATCCTGTGATTCTGTGATTCTGAGAAGGGTGCAGGAGGGAAAGCGTATTTGGAAGGATTCCAACAAGAATAGTGGCCCACAACAACTGCAGTCCTTGTGCAAAACTCACTAACAGCAGCTCATCTACAAGCCCCTACTTCCCATACCTGTTAAAGCAAGTGCTTCCCACCACCAAGTCAGAATGTCTGATTCTGCAAAGCCTACAGAAACAACCTCACTGCAAGAAAATAAGCTGAAGTCTTCCTTGGCTTGTACGCTGTCTACCGCTCTAGTACCTTTAACAAGTTATTTTTTCAGCTTGTATCTCAAAAGCGTAAGAATCTCGTAAAGGCAGAACCTATAGCACCATTTCCCTGGACTTTCTCTATAAAGCATTTGTACTTACAGTTGTTTAAAAGGTTATCTCCCTTTTCCTTATTCAACTCTGAAATGAAAAGCAAACACCACAGTGAATATATCTCATGCTGTTATGTGATCTAGCACAGCCTCCCTCCCTGTACTCAACAAACACAAATTAAATGGCTTGCATTGCTGCATGGAGTGACAGTAGGGTAAAAGAAGTAATTTGCTCGTTTTTGATGAAATTCAGTTAAGCCTCTCTTCTTCACTTAAAGTGTAAAGCCAAAGGATACATCTTTTTTGCCTTGGTTCAAAGCTAGCAAAAGCATCAGATGATTGCCTATAGGTCCAAGTAACATCTGCATGTCCTGACATCTGTGCACAATATAAACTCTTACATGTGTTTGTTCAGATTCAGTACAGCAAAGTGGTCAAAAGAGCCTTCACAAATCCTCAGTGCTGGGATTGACTGGAACTAAACTGTAACGCTACTGATTTCTTTCCTACAAAAACCCCTCTGTCAGATTCCAATGGTAACCAGCAAAGGTTCACAGCTTCATGGCAGAGGATTACTGCCCAGGGAACCTCAGGGTTTTGTTATGAACACGTGCTACAGTAATCTGTCAAAGAAGTAAAGGAGAGGTAGAGGTAATGGTAGAGGGTGGAGAAGGAAACCATCTCAGCCTCGCATTTTTTTTTAATAGCTTGAGGACTCTGCATTTCAGTACCTGGTGATGTAGGTTTTTGTCCAATACACCGTGTGCCTTAGCAAATTAATCTGTGAACCCAAGGTCTCAAAGTTGGGCCTTTTTTTGATGTTCTGGGGGGCATCACTGTATTTGCATAGTAAAGTAAAACTCTTTCCACTAAGAACAGTAAAGTATGAGGAACAAATCCCAAGCTAAAAATACAAACCTAAGGCACTTGCCTGTAAGACTAATGGTAGACTGGTCAACATTCAAGAATGTGGAGCTTGTTTGCAGCCTTCTGCGTAACACACGGTTGACGTGACCCCAGCTTGTTTCCTTACTGTCAGTCGAGGCAAATTTAAATACCAAAACAACATTTGCCAGCACTCCACCAGGTTCTGGGCTGTAAATCAACAAAAACAAATTGGTGTAATTCTCTCTTTTCCCACTAATCCTCTTTCCTCTGCTTTGCACCGTCTGCCTTCTTTATACTAGAACATGTCTGGTCTGCACAGATCTATACAACAAATAGCATAGCTGTGCACAAGTAAAGGATGATTAAGACATGTCAGCAGGCAGCAAAAGGCTTCATTCTTGCCATAACAATGATCAGATGATTGAATTTTCTGGGAGCACTTATAATCAGTACAGCTGAGAGGGAGAGGAGGGATCACTCCCTTTGGCCTCCACACAGCTTATAGTCAGTAGGACACAGGTGGCAGTAGGAACAAAACAGCAAGTTAAAACCCTTCAACAGATAACTCAATAGGCCATTCCCAGCAACTATTCAAAAAAACAGTTTAGAGCCATAAAAGTAAAAAAAATAAAGTTTTTTTTGACATTTATTTCCATTTAAGCCACTTGTCCATTTATTGGCCAGTTAGCTCCATCACATCTGGAGACAAAAATCTCAATAGTTTGAGTTATCAGAGCAAGGCATGATCACTTACTGTCAGTATAAAATATTGGGCCCAAAGGGGTCTAAAGGAAAACAAACTGAAGCCTAGACGGAAAGATGGCAGAGATGTAGCTAAACTGGTCCAGCACTTAGTTACGCAGCAAGGTATCTGTAGTGAAAACATGCTTGGAAGAGATACATTGGTGTAAAGAGGTTGCTTGAAATCTAGCTCCTAAATTCTGTAATTTCAGTTGAAAAACAGTATGGGAGGCTTATGGAAGAAATCAGCAGCAGAAAACACTGTAGAACAGTTTAAGAAAATTACTCATTCCATCTAGAGAAGGCATAAAAGCCCAGAAGTGCTGTGAAGAAGGACATTTGTGGGAAGTCTGGCACTCTTTGCTGTCTATGGAAAAATATTCCACAGCAGATTGAGCCGTATAGAAATATAACTCTAAACCAAGTAATGTGAAGGAGAGGGAAGTGATGGCTCTTATCACTGCAGCTGACACATAATTACTGCAGAGAGAAGAAAGACTCACACAAAAAACTCTCACACAAAACTTTTATACCTGTGTGTCCCACTTGCCTCCTTCCTCAACTCTGTATCCAGGTGTCTCATAGTGGAATCATTTATTCCTTCAGACGTCTTCAGAGAGGGAGAATAGTCATCTCCTGTTTTACACCATGCAAAGGGGTAAACACCTGCCTGAGCCTCCACAGGAAGCCTTAAGTGGGACAAAGAGCTGACTGCATCTCTCAAGCCCTTAACTAGGCATGAAGGCTGGGACCACCTATTAGTTTAGTTACTGCAGTACAGCCACAGACAAGTGGTGTTCAGGTAATCAATCTACAGAAGTATAAGGCCAAATTTCTCTTCCTTGCTGACCTCTGGAGGTTAACTGAGCCCTCCACACTGTTAACACCGAAGGAGAGAAACAACCAGACAAGACTTGGTCATCCTGCTAATAATCCAAGTTTAAACAACCAGGCATGCTCCATATGGTCAAGGGGTAGGAAGAAAAGGATATTTATCGCATCCCTGCTTATTCCTGACCTTCCCTTTACTTACCTTAGACTGACAACATGGGACCTGATGTACCTTTTACTTAGAAAGGACCCCTTGAATACTGCAGATATCTGTTAAAGGAAAAGAGTGTGTTAAAATAGACCTGCAATATATACATGTTTTCAAGATACAAGTCCTGTGAGCCTCCAAAACAAAAGAAAATAAATGCTTTCAGATCTCCATGTCTACATCAAGGCTACTGCTAAATTTCCAAAACCAAAATAAACAGCTGAGTTGGCCAATTTTGCTGTCTCTTCTGCTCTGCCAGTGCCACAGGGCTGCTGGAACAGACAGCACCCATGCTTACCATCTGCTAGTGCACAGTAAGCAATGCCTCTTTAGCCCACTACAGCAAGATTTGAAAGGTAAGGCCAGCCACATAGAGATCAATCACAGGCACAATGACCTCTGACTCTATTTCCAATCATACAGTTGCAGGTCAGGCAGAAACAAAGAAACTTCTTCGCTTACCATGGTTTCAATCTCTTGGCTCAGATGCCTGAACTCTTCTGTGGTTTGCCTTTCATACTGAGGATCATAGTTGATATTGGTGATTAGGAAAGATGCATTGTAATATCGGTCCTGATCTACAGAGGAGAAAAAGAAACATGGCTGATCTCCTTCAGTACAATTCAGATACCCATAGCACCTGACAGAGCATGGCACAAGTAATGCTCCCAGGCTCTGTCTGTGACCCTCACAGCTGTGGAATTATAGCTTTAGCAGTACTTTGGGAAAAGTGGACTCTGGATCATCTTGTTGCTCCATGGACCAGACAGGGGCTCATTTCTACTTTGTGGGCCATCCCAACTAGTTCTAAATTACAACCACTACAATATTTCTCTGGGGACCATCTTCTCATAAAGCCTGAGGTGAGCAAAGCACAAGACACACCAACCCATATATCTCTTCTGATATATGTATGTGTCAGGAGATGCACTCACTCCTCTCTAGCTGCACTCTGGCATGTCCCTGCCCCTCCGAGAGGCAGGTGCCCCAGAGCTGTTTTGTATCCATTCAGCAGTCAAGTTAAGTTTAAAATCTGGCTCTCGAGTGAATGGCAGAGAGGGGTCCTATAACGCAGAGCTAGAAAAAGCAAAGCTAAGCTGTAGCTCTGCAACTGCTCTGTCTAGTGTCCTCACTATCTCTCAGTGAATTGTGACAGCAACACAATTAGTTCCATCCCAGTAGAAAGGGATTTAAAAATCGCTCACACTGATATCTCAGAGACTGGGAATGGAATGGCTTTGCTTCATTCATCCATCTGCTACCTAAACTGGGCTGTTGGCAACCAGGACTGACTCCTGGGCTCCAAAAAGCCTAAACCTCTGCCCTCTCTCTTTCTGGAATATCCTCAGCTAGAGATGCCAGGTTCAGATTCTGCAGAAAACCCTGTTCAAAAGACCAAGCTTACTATGCACAGCCTGAGTATTAGGCACACTCCCGGCTTACACAGAAGACTGCTAGCCTTTGGTTAACCATGGATACCAGTGGAGGCACCAAGCAAGAGAAGAAACAAAAAGAGGGACAAAACTTAAATCTCTGCTTCAAGTAAATGATATTTTAAGTATTCTTGCAGGTTTTCTTATCAATTCGGATCCTGAAAAGGATCTAGTAAGTTTTGATGCTGATTCTATACCAGGGTGAACTGTATACCTAAACCGTCAGGCAAGACCACAGCAGCGAGCAAAACGCAACAGATCCCTGAAGACTTGTGACAACAAAAAAGGTGGTGCACTTACCATGGCACAAAAAATATGCAATCAAGCCAATGATAAGGGCTAAGCCTACTATCACTGACACAACTATGACTGCTATCTTCCATGGTTCCATACGTTTCGTTGCTCTGTCCATCTGGATCAGTATCTGCAGTGAAGAAAACAACATGGAGAAATTTAACTCTATTACAAAGACAAGAGTGCATGCAGAGACAAATCATATCTGTCTCAGCTGACAAACCAAACAGAATGGGTTGGGTTGGGAAAGACCTCTGGACCCTGTGGGTCTGACCTTCTGCTCAAAACAGGTCCTTCTACAGCAGGTTGTTCCAGGCTTTGTCCAGTCAAGTTTTCAGTATCTCCAATATAGGAAAGAAAGAGATTCCCCAGTCTATCAGGAGTCCTGGTTTAGTCTCTAACCACCCCCATGGCAAAATCTTTTTCCTTATATTTAGTCAGAATTTCCTGTGTTCTAACTTGCTTCTGTTGCTTCATATGCACATCCAAGAAAAGCCTAGAGTTATGCAGATATTGTTAGTAGAGAAAATTTCCCATCATGAAATAGTACACAGATTTCAAGTGTAGCTGACTAACCCCACGGGTGCTTAAACTGAACATAAATGTAATAATTCATGACTGATGAAATAACTTCTACACAAAGGATACTCTAGGCTATCAGAGATGCTGTATGACATAAAGATTTGAGTTATTTTCAGTCGGTATGAGTGGTAACATTTATTGATCCCCCCCCCCAGAGTTTAGGTTTTATTGCACCGAACCCACACATACATCCTGTCTCCTGCCAGACAGTCTGTTAGAGGGAGGAGAAATAGCCACTTATGTGTAAATGTGATATGGCAATAAGACCCAGACTCAGCGACTCGCTGAAAGCCAACAGCAGACCTGTAAAAGTGCTGGGAATTTGACTCACACATGGACAAAGGCGCATAAGCCTTTCTCCTCCACTTATGTCCTCCTGTGCAGCATTAAGCAAGACAGCATTAGGAAAACTGCGTTTTTGCACATGTCCTCAATAGCTTTGTTGTAGAATGATGCAAAGCCTTAAGTGTAATTATTTCAGATCCCCAGTAATTCCAAAGCATACTATGTAGTAATTGTTGTCAGGCCAGGTACTCTGTCTCTACATCATGGTCAGCATTAGTACAGGGTATCAGAAAAACAAGTGGGATAATCTCTCAAAGGTGCCTAGGGTGACAAATGGCAGCAGCCAGCTCTGGGGAGGAGGGACTCAGCTGGCTAGTCACCGTGCTGTTTTACACCCACTGATCCATGTTTGTATTGCTGTAGACCAGACATATCAAATGCTATTTTCCCCTGTTCAGGGGGAATGGCTATGACAGCCATTTCTGAGGAACACCTGAGAAAACAGGGACAGGAAGGGACAGAAAGGCAGGCAGAGAGAGAAAATCTTTTGCAGGTTTCTTGACTAAAAGGTGGCAAAGGAAAAAAGTTCAGTGAAAGCAGAGCAGAATACCAGCAGAGGCTCTATCTTAGGAAATAAGCAGAGGGGCCAGATAAGCAGTGAAAGTAAGGGTATGTTGAACAAATCTAAGACAGCAAAAGACAGTGAAGTGGTGGGAGAGCAGAATGGGACTATACACTCTGCCCTGAGAGCAAGAAAGCTGAGCAAAGCTACAAGGAAGAGACAGTAATCAAGGCAAACCAGGGAGTTTAAAAAAAAAAAAAAGAAAAAAAAGATAGATCCACAGAAGGAAGCAGCTGAGAAGTCTGTACACAGCAAGGGTGTGTTTAGCGAGTGACAGGGAAGTTGGAAGCAACTCAGAGTTTAATCTCACATAAAAGCTTGTTTTTGGCTAGTGAGAGTGCTGGCAGGAATCCTAGCTCATTGCTTAAGAAGGGAAGTAGACAAGTTTTAACTCACCCAAACAGGTGGCATACTGGAAAGAAAAGTTAAACAGGGTAGCTTCAGCCAGCATCACAACTGCAGGTGGTCACAAGCAGCAGCTTAGTGTTACTAAAATACACAGGATGAGTGACCAAGATCAAGCATTCTACTTCAGAGTCACATGCTATGAGGAAGCCTAGTACCTTTCCATCTGTTGTGCTGGCTTTATTGGGGCAAAGTTTTGTTTTGGCAATGCACAGTCCAAGTTTTCCCCAAATCTATCTGCTGGACCATCAGACTGGCTCAGTTCCCTGATGGCAAATCTCTGAAAAAGAGGCTGTAGGGAAGTTAGTAGGAGTCAACTAGGGGTCAACTGGTTCCATGGAAGCCTTGGTAAGAACACCATCTAGACTTTCACTGTATATGCTCCTCTTTACCCTTGAGGGTTTAACAGATGCAGAGATTTGGATAAAATCTAAAGGCAGTGGAATTGTCCTACCTCAGTTTCTTTAACATGCTGCAGCCTCCCATGGAGCATTCCCATCCTCATCTCAAAGCTCACAGTCTTCACAGTCCCAGCTCATGGAATTGCAGCATACCTGGTAGGCAGCCAATTACGGCTTTTGAGGGCAAGCCCCTTGGCTAACCAGAACATCCCACTATGACAATATGCCTCTGCCACTCCTTAGCTAGCCACCTCTCATGTGTTTTAAGATTTTGCTTTAGCATCTGACTTTGCTCTCCTCACTGAACAGCTTTTGCTCTCCAGCCTGAGCCCCGCCATCAGTCTCGATCTGACTAGTTCCATGTCCTTCAGCTGTCCCCACCCCAGCGTGCTTCCATCGAAACAACAATCAGAGCAACATCCCTCCATTGCTCTTGACACAGAGAACACGCGGCACAGCCCTGACAGCGTATGGCTGACTCTGCAGATACTGAGGCAACAGTAGTCTTGTTTCATAACCACCGGCTTTCTTGAACTGTATACAGACAGATTTCCTCAAGACGTGGCCGTACGTCTGAACTACAAAACCTTAAGGCTCACGCTTTTGAAACTAGTGTCTCGCTACCCGTGGGACCCGTGCTCTGACAGGCAGCACTGTCCTCCATTTCAGTCTGTCTCTATTTCCTTTTTGTGCAATTACCAGCTACATAGACAAACACTGGCAATATAGACCCCTTTCTCCACTGTTTTAGAACTGCTTACTCTCCATAGGTCACACAGACTTGTCAGGGCAACAGACACCATAGGAACTGCTGTAGTACTGAGAGGAAATGGAAACATGGGAGACAAGGGGCAAAAACCTCCTCCACTTCTGATTCCAATTTCACTTTAAATTTCTTTAAGAAAACAGTATAGCACTACAATATATTTCTACATATATGTAATTAATTTGTATATAGCATGTATAAATTAGAGTGGAAATACCTCTTCAAACCGAAAACAGTTTCCTCCCTTTAGCAGGATGCTCTCTACTCTACTTCCATCTTGCTAAGACAAGTACCACAACAAGAAAAAAAATAGTCTTTTGTGCAAGGGAAGCACCAAGACTCATCACCTCCCACAGCGTACAACTGCCAGCGTGTATCCTTCAACTGTGATGCCTGTGTGGGGCTCAGCAGCCCCACTTTTTTTCCAGTCTGTTTTGTCGGCAGACATGCTACCCACCATGCTGGCAGAAGGGCTAGGAGAGAAACACTGTTTTTAGCTTCTTAGGAAATAGCTAATCTTTTGCCACCCATTTCTGGAATCAGCATGAATGCAGGGAACAGATGGTCTTGTTTGACCCAAAATAAGCTATCCTTTACTCTTTGAAGAACAGCTCGAGTGCAGGCAACACCAAATGTGCATTGGCTGTATTAGAGCAGCATATATTTTGTATTTCCAGTAGTGCTCAGTTCCTTTGACACTGTCATACTAGGGTCTGTATTCACAAAACACACTCACAACTCGGTCTGGTTTTGAGTTTGCCTCTGCTGAGACCTACTAGGATGTTAAGTGAAAAACAGTTCTTGTTCAGGTTATATCCACTCAATGCATTCAGTCATTAGTCACAGACATTATACTTCCAACTACCTCCTTCACCCCATCTGCCTTCTTTCTATTATGCCGGGGAGGGCAGGATTGTTAATGCTCTATCAGAATAACCACCTGACAGGGATTCTTGTGCCTGGGACCTCCATCTCCATGGTTAAATAGTTCAGTGGCAGGTGGGTTCCCTTGTTTAGGAATCAGACTTCTGATTGGTATGCACTCCAGTAACCAAGAAAACTCTGCTCCACCCAGCAACACTCACTGGCAAGGGAAACACTGATCCTATGCAGCACTGACGAATGCAGAGACAGAGATGATCTCATCATCTTCATCCATAGATGTATCCTTTCTTTCTGTCTTCTTGTGGCAAAGAAGCACTGCTTAATGGACAGGCATTCTCCTCAGAAGACCCACAATACCACAGCTGTCCATGTAGAAGCCTTCCAGAGCTGAGTTTTATGTACAGCCTTACACTTCTTGCTTCCTTATACCACATACTTTGGTTTTTTTACTGCCCAAACTCCAGTAAACTGTGAATTAACTCTCAGGGAGGCAGATGGGAATTCAGGTAACAACAATTCACTCCAGCATGGATGAGGATAACTTTCATTCCTCAAGAGCAAACATTAACAAGAGATCAGAAGCCAGACTCCATCGGGAGACCTCAAAGGCTGAGTCCTCTCTGCTCTGAAAACCACCTTCTCATGGTCTGTGTCTGGCGGGTTTCAGCCTGCAGCAAATCAGTGAGGAGTTTCAAAGCCAAGATCTTCTAGTTCAGCACAGGACTGCTTATCTTGGCAATACCATTGATGAACATTATACCTCCTCTAGCAGTCCCTGCTCTCACTTAAAACATGCTTCATTCCCAAGGAGCTCAAGACAATTCCTAGAGGCAGTAGCATCGAACAATTTCATATCACAGTTCATTTTGGTCTGGAAACTACTAGTAGTTAAGTCTCCTACTTTACACATCTTGGCTCTCAGCCAAACAAAGTGGTTTGGTCATTAAAAAGTTATTCCATACTGAAAAAAACATGCATCTGAATGAACTATTTTGGAACCAGCTATGTTTGTACAGAACTAGGTTATTTTATACACAGTAAAGTTGTGTTTAGAGAGAGATATATTAAATGAAGACTTGATACAGGATATTTTAGTAAGTGAGGTACAGCAAGAAATAAAGCTACATTAATAGTTACTGGCACATTAGGAAGAAGAGTTGTATTGAAATTTTCCAGAGCTAAAATTGTCTGGTCTTCCTTGTGAAGCCAAGGAGAAAACAGTAGGATTTCAGGCTGGATTTCAGATCAACCCCAAACTGATTCTTTACCTTCCAGTTTGGGACATTTATGCAAAAGCAAAAGACAAGCAAAATACACAGATGACAAGCTGTTTTTCCTCTCTTACCCTGTACCAGATTCCCTAAAAGGCTACTATGTTCATTCACAATTCAAGTGATAAAGTTCAGCTCCCACTTCTGCCTGACAGGATTTGATTCACTGCATTGAGCTTATTGATCTCTTCTTGTTGAGCTACTGTACATTATCAAAAGCCTCAGAAAGACTAATACCAGAAAACTGGTTAGAAAATGTCTATCCGGACAATTAAATGAACTGTAACTTTATCATCTGTGTCCTAAGAAAAGGCAATTATCACTGAGCTGCTGGATAAGCAGGGAATAGCTACCCTGTTCTGTTCTACAGATCCACCCTTGACTTTTTTTTGACTTCTTAAGCTAAGCCCTCATAGCACCCTGACCTAGATTTGCTTTTAAATGAATCTAAACCATGTTTTCTGGCACCAGCTGTTCACTGAAGGTCATTTGCCATGCTCTGCATAGAAGAAAACATGCAACCTCTTCTATCTGATCTGCTGCTGTCTTTCTATAATAAATGTATTACATTTTAAAATTATTATATTATCCCTGCTCACTCGTATTCCAATACTCTCGAAGAGTCAGTGGCAGAGCTTAGGTGGCACATCAGTTTATGAGGGTCTCTCAACATTTATAGCCTTAACCAGCTTTTCTATTCAAAGATGGACTCAGGTACATCCCTGCATTTGTCCTAGAAATGGGAGCTTTCACAGACAACTGAACAACTGATCTACTGGACTGATGAGTGCAATTTGAAAATTCAGGCTAAGTCCCTGAAGCTATCTACCTTGGCTGGGTGGTTGGGAATGGCAGCCGCTGAAATATATCTGGATTAGTTTAGGAGTCCTGTAGCAAAAGCATAGGGCCACAAAGCAGTACATGTTAATTCCACTCTCATCTTTGCCACAAGCAATCACACCAACCTAATGCTTCTCTTCTTTTGTTGCATACTCAGGTCAAACACTTGCAAGAGAATGGGACAACCTTTACTACTTCGGGCATTAAAACAGCAGCAGCTAGTGCCTGCCAAAGTACTGCAAGACCCTTGTTTGGATGAGGTCAGTTACCTACCATCCTCACTCACTCCATGTTATATCAAACATCTCCTAAAACAATTCTGATACAATGGAGGACTTCCAAAAATTGAAGGGTTCTGCTGAGGGAAACAAAATGTGTGTGCTCTTCCATGCGTCATGCTGAATCAGCTTGATCTCCCCACACCCTCAAACATCCCACAAAAACAGTAGGTGCTGCATGCCACCCCTCTGCAGTCAGATAGAGCATCACAAATGTATTTGCCTCTTACTAATTGAGCTCCTCCCCTTAACCATCCAAATCTACTAAGGACTTGCTGCTTCCCAGAAGCACACTTCAAGTGGGGAAAGACAACAGCTCCAAATACTGTTCTGGTAATTTGTATCTAGATTCAAAGGCAGCATTCAGTCTTCAGGACGTGTGAACTCAGAGCTTACCAGTAACTATATCGGTGATGCCCAAATTCTGCTCGTACAGGCTTCCCTGATTATTTTATCAACTTTGCAATCAGCACAAAAGGTTTGTTGTTACTTACTCTCTCATCCATTTTGCAGACAACTTTTTGGAGGTTATGAGCTCTTTAATTATTGGGATCCAGCTGGATACAGGTACAGATACAACTCCTGTACTACTACAACAGTCTGTGGGACATAACTGTAATGCTAACGTCTGAAATATCCTTGATCAATAACACCTCTTTCTACAGCTGACCACCACTACCAACATCTTGAGAAAGACTTTTATGTTCTGAAATAAGCTTTAGTACAACTAGGAGGGCTATTAACTAGGTAAGGACTTTATAATCCTCACAAACATGTGAGAGGCCTTCTCAGAATCAAGGAAATATTAAGTATATGGCCACCGATTGCAACCAGCTTAGGATAAGGTTATGCAGCTTCTACATCATCTTTACCTCTCAGATTTCCCCTTCCAGCTGCATTGATCATAGACAAATACCTTACAATGTTATGCAGCAGTCCCAGAATATAGCAGTAGATCTCTGCTTTTCAGCCTTTGAAACAGGTCTGCCTGTCTCCTTTCATCCCACTTTGACTGGCTGAAATCTACTCCAGAAGGCAGACACCAAAGAAAGAGTTATAGTCTGCAGGTTTTCAGTTTGATTTTCATTCCAAGTAAGGGTGGGTGAAATGGTCTGGTGCCAGATTTGGTACATTTCCAAGCTGATTCAGCACAGATTAACACTTCACTGGCTGCATACAAAGTCCATGAAAGTAAACAAGAGCACAAGAAGATACTTTTACCTACTTTACTCCGCTCACCCTCTTGTACCATGATATTAGCTCAGCAGCTGTGACTGCAACATATCCTAACCGCACTAACACAGATGGCAGATCAGAGTCAGGGCAGTGAGATGACTCTCACCTGCTCCCTCACTGCAACATTTGGTGGCCACAGGCCACCTTGATTTGTCACCCCACCATGCTGTAGGGGAGCTGGGGAATTCTCAGAAAACAAACACATTTTGGGTAAGAAGAAAGGGTGAAATATCAGAAGGATTACTGATGCATGGAAGGCAGCACGAATAAGAAGCAAGATCAGAGTTAGTGCCATTCTCCCCATGCCCTTGGTCAAAGCTCAAAATGTCCTATAAATCTACACATAATATAGCCGTGCTGCCCAGATTACCAAGAAACAAGTCAGAAGGCTGTGGCACTCACCTCTGGGTACTACTGAGAGGTCAGCAAGAAGCTCTTCTGTCTGGGAGATGCACTGTCCCGGACGCCACAACGCACTGTGCAGCATCTCAGCATAGACTTGAGGCTTTATCTCCCGAATTAGGAAAGAAAGGAGTCATAGGCAAGTCAGAACAAACAAGTCCAGCAAGTCTCAGTGACAGAGGCTTACCCAGTAGCATGATTCCTCCCCTAAAACAATAACAATATACTTCTTTCATCACACCTTTCATCCAGGAATCCCGAAGCCTTTTCAGAGCATTAACTACACCCTGCAACACCCCGAATCAGAAGAACCATGAAAATTTTGCAAGGACAGAGAGTTTGTTTCCTTATTTGGTATAATTAAGAACAAACCAGAAGTTATGGGCAGGACCAATGCAGAAAAATTGTATGTTTTAAAGAGATAATGTTCAGTCCCAGGCCAGATAAGGAGCTGATATAAATTGATGTAGATTCAGTGACATGTGTCTCAGCTCCCTTGAACTACCCTGAAATTGGTCATTTGGCCAGATAAGAACTTGCCCTCATAACAGCTACATTCAAGTTTGTCATTCTTCTCTAACTCTTTAGATGTTAATTTTAATTGTGGCCACCTAGCTACACACACACATTTCTGTCCTGGAAAAATTCTTCTATGTCATAAACATTTCAGATATAAATATTTGCAGGTTATCTAGATAAGAATTTCTACTTGTGCTAGTTACAGCAAGCTAGCTGGGAAGTCAATTAACACAAGCATAAACTCTAACCTGTAGAAGCATTTCCCAATCTTTTCTTGTGAATCCTTCGTTCAAGTTTAATTTCTTTCAGTTCAGCAAGCTTACTAGACGATATATATGCTCACAAACCCTTACACGCATTTGTTTCAGAAGGCAAATAAAGAAGACAGAACATCACAACAAGATACCTGTGCGTCACATGTTTCCTTTGCTCTGCTGCAGTAAAGTTTCTAGTACCTGTAGACTTTCTTTCCCCACCTTAATGACCTCCATTTCACCCCTCTACAGCTTAGTAACACACTGATTTGAATACATTTTACATGGTTGGAGCTCTTCCTTCCACCTTTTATCAAGTCCATAGGCAAGTCCAGGAAGGCTGACTTTCTGGGAAGGCCAGTTTCTTTTGAATGAAACATAGGCTAAAGCTAAGCCTCAGCTTCTCATTATTTGTATTCAATCAATGTCTCAGCATAATTTGTTACGAAACACAATGAATACAATTGCTAATGATGCACATAATGTAATTGCTTCTCAATAATTTAACTGGAAGCTGCATTGCCATCCCATATAGGAACACTTCTATTGAGTCAGTCCAGATGTGCAAGAGAAATGCAGTCAGAAGCCTAGCTAGAGGGTGACAATTTCCAAGGGTAAAGTGTCAAGTGTCAGATGATTACCTGACCCCTGTGTAGGTGGTATGAGGAGGTAATCATTCCACACAGCCCACGATGCTCAGAGACAGAGCTCTTTCTTGTGACTCGATTGTGGCATAAGTGGAAGAATGCATGACGCAGAGGCTTCATGGCAATCTCTGAACAGTTTCACCTGCAGGCAAAAAACCTATTGCTGCTTAAGGAAAGATATTAAACTGAGGAGGTATTTTAGGGCACTGAAAAGCTCTTCCAGCCCTAGTTTCATGGCAAGAAGGCACCAAACTGATTAAGGATGTAATAATAATCCTGGTCAATGGTTCCCCCTCTGCATAAGGTACCTGTGTATCTTCTTGAGCTGGCAATATTTACCTGGGGCAGAAATCCCAGCTGAGGAAAAGGGACAGGCAACAGCTATAAACAGGTTTGGCTCCTGATTCTAGAGGCAATGTATTGGTGTGCCTGGTAGTGCTACACTGAAAAACTTCAAAAAAAGCCTGGACAAGTTGGGAAATGATGGGAAGGAGGCAAATGTTGTGATCCATCTGGGTACCACATAAACGAAAGAAGAGAGTCTGGCAGAACGTAGGATGCCAAAGATCAGGGCCCCCATCATAACATAATTGGTGAGCAGGCAAAGTCTCAATGCACAACTAAAGCACTTGAGTAAGGAAGAGAGGCTCGGGTTCATCAGGGACTGGGGAAGCTGGGAAGCTTCTAGAGGAGGTTAAGTCTAGCAAAGGATGAGCAAATTTCCACCTGAACTGAGAGGGAAGTGGGATTTGCACTTCATTTCAAGAAGATCATACAGAAATTTCAAAGTGACAAGTAGGAGAAAGCAGATTGGTGCACACAGGATGCACTGTTCTGAATCCTATGGTAGACACTGCAACCTCAAATAAAGGATAGGACAGAAATTGACAAAAGTCAGATAGTAAACAAAAGCAGTAAAAAAAAAAAAGTCTGATATGAACTGAATACAGAGACAGAAAGCCAAAATAATGCTTTCCATGTCTCACAGAACTCTCTGAGAAGATAATGATGGCACAGACCCACAATACTTAATTTAAACAAGGCTGTGAACAAAGTAGGTATATAGGAAACATGGTGGCAGGAAGGCAAAGGAATGTGGGGATTTTATTATTTTAATTACTCTGAAGTAAAATGTGAAATCTTTACACTGACTACTTAAATAATACTAGGTTTCTAGATGCTGTGAGTAACTGATTCAGGAACAGGCAGCTAGGGAACCCATACAACGGGAAGCAGCTCTTGATTCAGTCCTGGCCAGTAAACTCAATTGGTTCATTATATTTCTGCCATGTACCCAAACTATATCAACGTCAGATTCAGCATTTCTACAGATGCCCAAAGCCAGAAGATCAACTACTGCCATGATCAATTTCAAAGGCAGAAACCACACAAAAGCAGAAAAAAATCAACTAATCTAAAACGGGAACCTTAAAGAACTGCATGTTTTCTGGAGACAGAAAAACTCTTTTAGGACATCATGTTAGTCTCAGAACACATGCATCCTGCCTGTCAAAGAAAAAAGAAGCTTTGAGGAAGCCTGAAGCTAATAACAAGATTTAAAAACCAACCAACCAACCAAAACCATAAGCATTGGGAGCAAGAAAACATACTTCAGAAAAGCTGAAAAAAATTAAAGGGTTTAAACTTAGGCACAAACCACAAAAAGAAAAAAAAAAAAANAAAAAAAAAAGCAACACTCAAAGTTAGGCAAAAGCATACCAGAACCATCCAGCTGATATTTCTCAGGAGCAAATTATCAGTATAAGAAACTGGGGGAAAAGCCAACAACAAAGTGACCAAGACACAGTGGCACTCAACAAGGGTGAAGGATGGAAAAACTACATTATTGATGATGGTATGCAGCCTTTCACCTAATACTACTTTATTGCCAGAAGACATGGGAAAATTCTTCCAAAAAAGCATTGTAAAGCAAGTATGTGGTAGAAGAACTGCCAGCTTTGGATCAATGTTTTCCACGTCTGTCTTCTGAGCAAAATGTGGTCTGACTTGCCTAGCTAGATCAGTAGCCACAGGAAGAATGTATTGGAGTCTTTGATCTTAGTTAAGGAACCATGGCAGCCCTCTCATCAGAATAGTTCAGTTGGAAGGTCCTACATTGATCTTCTAGTCCAACTGCCAAGAAACTATAAGCACTATGTTTCTCAACACTCAACAGTGCACTCAGCTCAGGTTACAGAGAAAGCTTGTGCTTTGCAGCAGCGTGCATTCCTGCTTACAGATCACTTTATCTGTATGGTATCTGTATTTGATGACACATCAGACTCCAGAAGGGGGCTGTGACCCTCCAGGTAAGCAGAACTACATTCTTATGATCTGATAGCACCTAAAGGGATGTCACAAAAGCAAGAGCACCTCATGTCTTGCACACAACTAAAGTTTGCCACTGTCTTTTTAGAAATTAATTTCAGAGATGCACTGTCATTTTCTTAGATTCCCCTAAAGCCTGGCAAGTGAGGTATTCTATACATCAGGCACTTACTTGAAGTCAAGGCAGAAAATTACTTTTTCTTTCACATGTAGATACTGGGAGGGCATCAGTTCAGTGATTGATTAGCCAAGCACATTCTTTATATTTCTCCTTCAAAGGTGTCCGGTCACCAAGGCACCTGCCAAGGAAACAAAACCCATTTTATTTAAAACAATCCTAAATTAATATTAGGCTAAAAAACTCCTCTGAGAAGATATTTACATTTACAAAGGTTCTTGCCAGACAAATTGCTTAGCTCTTTTGTTAGGACAATAGCTCTTCCTTCAAAAAAAAGTCAATACTGATCCAGTGTTGCCCCTCTAAATACAGCTTAAAGCAGGCATCTACAAGGCAGCCTTCCTGAATAGAATAGCTGCAGGAAACTTAGGCTATACCTTTGTAGCCATGAACCTGAAAAATTCCAGTCCCCAAAGCAGAATACTGTGACTCTTTCACATTTGTAATCTGTAGACACGTATGGGAAAGAAAGGAAGGCTCCCTACAGCTGTGCAAGTCGGAATAGAAAAGCCTAGGCCTGTGTAATTGAAGTCACAAAAAAGTTTGCAACTCAGCTCTGTTGTTACCTATTATAAATGCATGTCCAAATTTCATAATTTCATAGTTTATGCTTTTCCTCATAACTACACACAAGTATCTCCCAATATTTTACCAATATTTAAATGCTCAGCATTAGCATATTTTAAAATAGTGCTTTAAAAGCCATATTCAAACTTCTTTATGAGGAAAAAAACACAGTATATACCCAACACACCTTACAACTTGGGTTGTCTTAGGTTTAGTGCCCTTTCCCACAAGATGCACGTGGCTCAAGTGTATCTGTCACTGGATTTCAGTCACGTTCATTTGCCTTATAAACACTGCACAAACTGGCACACTAAGCTTATCTTGGCTCATCCCTGTACCAGTGAGTTTCCAAAGAGAAAATCTGCACATTCAAATAAGAAAAAAATTTTCTAACAAAGGACTCCAAACCAGGGTTCCAGTCTATGATTCTTTAAACCAGATATTTAGGAGCAGAAAAATTTTAAAGATACGGAATTTCTCAGGATAAACTCTAGTTAGACAAACTTCACTAAACACAAAGTGGCAGTCGAGAAGGCAGCGTTCCTGCAGCCTCGCATGGTGACCAGCACTCAGGTTCCGCTGCCCGGGATAGCAGTTAGGCCAGGTGAGCACAATGGCTTTCCATGGCAGGTGCTAAACTATCCCAGTACAGAGCTGCTCATGCTTCTCTGATGTCCTAGCTCCAAATCCCCATCTAGCTGCTAAAATAAAGCTCTTGAAACACAAAATCAAGTCACGTTTCCAGAAGCTATCAACATCCTTAATCAGGCCCACACAGACAACAGCTACTAAAGCTTTGCTTTCCTTTCTATTTTTATTGAAGGAGTATCTTTCATTCTGAACCTTCAGGAAACAAGAGAAGCTTTCAATACACAAGGACATTCATGCACTTTTTTGCTTCTTTTTCTTAGTAGCACCACTGCAGCTGAGCCTGTTATAAGGCCATATTTGATTACAGTCACCAGAGAATTTGCTGCCAAGTTTCTTTTATTAATAGCCTGTTCAATTTAAGTCAAAATATGCTTGGAACTTGAAGCCTTCAGTCTAACTTTGGAGCCTGCTCTAGCCTGACACTTGGTCTACCTGGTATGTTCAAAATGGATCACCTTGCTGATGCCAGGTCCCCCTGAGTGTGAGAATCAAAGCAGTAATACTCAGGCACAATAATTGCAGGAACTGAAGCTGGAAGAAACTTGACATAAAGCTAAATTTTTATTTTTTTTTATTTTATGGTGTTTGAACAGAAACACCCTATGATAGCAAGGCATGTATATCACTTAAGTAACCCTGGTTCTGTTATTAAAGAAAAAAATCCATGCAGAGGTAAACATGTAGCTAACTCCCAGAGCAGGTTCACACATTCATCTTGAGCACCAAAGTTTCCTACATGGCAGGCACAGAGAGCAGAGTTTCCTCACAAAGAGCTCAGCATCTCTTCAGGTCCACAAATGCTCTGGTGTGACCTTTACTGTCACCCAAATAATCCCAACATCCTAACACTTCAGTCTCATTCCTTCCATAAAGGGTATAGTAAGAAAGCCATAAAGGGTATAGTAAGAAAGCCATAAGTAAACAAAGCTAAGTGCTGTCTCAGCCTTTGGAATGGCATTTGCTAACTACCTCCTTTTAACACATGGCTTTGATTTGTCTTGTAGTGTTAGTAAAACACTAACAAGATTAGGGTGCTCTGCTAGAACTGTATCAGCACAAGCTACAGGATATCCAGGATTCTGTTTACCAGCAACCAGTCTAAACAGCTTGTGTACAAGCTGGAAATTACTTAAAGTAGAGCTTACTGCACAAGCAAACTTATGTCTTCCATTGCCCTTTTTTATTGCTGTTGCTGTACTACCAACTTAATTGAACTTATGCATATTGCAAGCAGATGGGGAGAGATCCAAAGCCAGTGGATACAGAAGTAATATTTTATGCCGGTGATCCTTCCCTTTTTTTTTGGTTTGGTATTTTTTTTTCATCTTGTTTTTCTTCCTGTGCTCTTAAGAGAAAACTGTATAGTTTCACCTAGGGCTCTGAGTCAAGCAACATTTACTCACTCTCTCACTTAGGATAATCCTAAAAAAACTCCTCCTTAATAAACTACTGTGAAGTAATTTTCAGGTTGGTGCCTCCTGCTGCCTTGTCAATCTCTTCCTTAATTGAGAAACGTACATTATCCAAAATTGTCCTGACTTGCAGAATGCTGAAGAATTTTCTTAAAGACTAAGCCATTAACAAGATCTTGCTATACTAATGTGTCATCGGAATTGCTTCAACAACCTCCCCGTCATGTTTGACACAATAGCTCTCCTTTTTTTCCTTAAATGATATGGAGACATATACATCCTTACAGTACATGCTATCGCCATAGTATTTAACCTTTCCTTGGGCAGTTCTTCTCAAAACAGAGAAGCAAGAACAAGCATCTGCTGTTGTATGAATAGCCCATGTAGAAGTTCATGCAAAAATAGAAACTGATATGCAAACACAGGTCTACAGCTGACCCAAATGGTCTTCACTGGATTACTCGATACTGAGCTGTGCTAACACCCACTTCTTCCCATTATTTCAGGGATGGCTCTTCAGGTACTGGCAATGATGCACATGCTTGGAAATTAAGCTACAAGTCTCATTAAAGGCAAAGTAAAAAGGGGAAGAAGGATCAGAGAGATTAAGAAAAAATATCTCTTCTGATAGCTGCTTTTTGGATTTATGTTCATCTCTAGGGAATGAAAGGCAACTCCAAAGAGTAAAGCAATTTTATATTTGTGCTTTCTGTTTAACACAATTGTTCTACAAAGGTAGTATCAAGATAAAGAGAAATGTAATTACCTTATTTCTGTCATGAAGGATGAAATTAACAGCATGTCCAAGACAGGACAAAATATTTCCAGGTTTTCATTAGTCTAAGAGACTGAAGAAAGAGACTCAAAGAAATAGAAGTATATATGAACTTGAACACAGCTCTTGTTCTTAAATCAGGAAAGGGAAGGTGGTGGTGAGGAACAGTAAAATGAGAATCAGAAATACTTCAAATTAGGCCTTGGAGCATTTACCCATGAAGGCTGAGGTTGCTGTGAATGACCAGGATCTAAACTCACCTAAGTAGAGGGAAAAAAACATTATGAAATTTGTGTCATTCTCATGCCCACTTTCAGCCTCCAGAGTCAGGAAAATGTGAGGTTACAGCAACAAATAAAGGAATATTAATGTTTGAACTGCTGTACAGCAAAAAGGAATAGCTCTTCAATACTAGCTCAGTGGGCTCTGCAGTCTCATGGATCCAGAAATTTTCCTACCACACTGAGAGGCATGTCACAGTTGCACTACAGAGATACTAGACTCAGGGAATACAGAGCAAAAAGAGCATCCAAGTAGCTACCAGCATGTGAAGGACACCATCCACGATCTGTTGATTTTCGTCGCTCCTGCCCATACATTGCAGAGGTGCACATCACTAGCAAGAACACAGTGTTGCCGCTGGCTGTACACAACTGTACGTGCCTCCCAGCTTCAGTACTCAGAGAGGGCTTATTCTTGCAGACAGATCCAAATTTCCTCCTGCAGTGTTCCAGCAGTGAAGACTAACAGCAGTCACAAACGACTTCACTAGTAAGCCTGGAGCTTTATTCCCTATAGGAAACAGAGCAAGGTACAGACTACGCATAGAGTACTCAGTAACACTCAATACTATTGACAGCACACACAGTAGTGGGAGACAATCTTTCTATAACCAGCAACCTTCCACTGCAAACATTGAGTCACAGTGCTTTAAGATTTTTATTAGCTGGAACACAGCATGTTAAAGATTGGGTTTTCTCCTTATTTTAAATATAAGAGGATCACCCCTATCCTGGTGCCAGTACTTTCACATATTTACACTAAACCAGAAGGACACACATATGGAATGCTTAGATATAGCAGGGCCGCAATAACAACACTGCATCATCTTTGTGCTGAGCATATGGGTGATGTCCCTGCAAACAGGCAGTGTTCTTGGAATGTCCCACCCTTCCTGCTTGCTGAGACTGGGTGGGCCAGACCCTGGTCTGGGTTGCTAAAAAAAGAGAAGGCTGGTGCAGGGAGCCAGGCTGACAAAGCTTTTGGGTGGGGAGACAGACTCAAATAGTGCTGGTGACAGCCGAGTTTCTCAGGCTGTGTCTGCATACTACTAACAGTCTGGGTGCCTCCCTTATTGTGGAGAATGAGGCTCTTGAACTTAAGTAGAAGAGCTTCTGTCTCTCTCCCAGACCATCTATGCTATGCACAGATGCTGCCAGGCAGTATGGGCTCAGGGAGCCAGGCCAGTGCACTGCAGTGCACAGCAACTACAAGGGGAGAAGTTTTGGCAGTGATAAGCCAGCTCCTGTGCTGCACCTGTGCAAGGACAAGTTGGCAGTATAATTTCCAAGATCATCTAGGTACGGTTGGAGACCTTGGGGAAATAGTACTCTGACATTTGCAAGGCATTCAGGGACAATAGGTCTGAGCCAAACGGGCACAAGTCATTCCTCACTTCTCTGCTCCAGGCTGACAGAGAAGCAGCACTGGACTGAGTGGATAGTCAAGGGCCTGTTGTAGGGCCTGTTGCTGGTGCAGTCATTAACCCAAGTTCTCCACTGACAGTGCGCAAAGATGCTATACACAAGGTGAGAGACAATGAACCCGCCCTACCTTCTGGAGACACAGCCCTCAGTCATCTGCTTCTAAGCTAGTGTCCTAAAGATCCTAAAGAGGTGATACACCTAACTGTATTGCCTCCTCAAAATAGTTACTACAAGTAAGAACAGAGCAGAAAAAAAGTCAGACCTGAAAGCTGTCACACTAATGTGAGAGTACACCAAGACTGAAGTGGGTCCTGGGTATTTGGAAAGAAATCAGGATTTAATTCAGAAGTACATCAAGTAACTAATACAATAGTGTACAGTAGGGTGAAGCACAAGAACACTTGTAGACCAAACAACTCTTAAATTCTGAAAGATCATCCACTGAAAAGGGAGAAATACTTGACCGTGCTGTAGGCAATCCAGAAATGGCTCGGAGCCAAAATTGTGATTCAGCCACCAAAAAGGAAGACAGGAAACTAGCCAGTATTGCAGATAAGCTACTCCAAGACAGAAGTAGTATGCCATGCACAGCAACACAGACTGCCTCTGGAGCATCATGTACAATTTTACTGCTACAAATGAACACACCTAGAACACACACAAAGAGGGTTGTCAAGATAATGAAAGCAATGGAAAGCTATTCTTACAAGAGAGTAAAAGCTACAGAAGACAAGAGCTCACAGTCTATTTTAAAAGGACACGGAGGACAAGAGCTAGACAACCAAAATCAGCTTGGGCTGTTGCTCTACTAAGAGACCTGGCTGGAATTAGAAACAGCTGCAGTATTGGAAACACCAAGGCACTCAGTGGAATAACAGTCACGAACTACATGGCAAGCCATGCATTTTTCCTGTAAACAGCCATACTTTAACATTCACCTGGTGTAATCATTTTGTTTATGACATTTTAAGTGCTCTTTTCCCTGGGATTACTCACATTCTGAAAGAAAAAATTCTTCAATGGCAGGGGGAAAACACTCCTTGACTGGTTTGGGGAGATTACACAGAGGACAGTATCTTACTGGTCCTCCTGGATGGTAGCTCCTCCTTTAGGAATCAGCTTCCTCTTGTTTGGTCCTTTTTCCCCCAAATTGTCTGGACTTGAGTGGAAGAAGAAGAGGAAGCAGAGAAAAAGAATCACATTCGGAAGGGAACAGAAATGGATAAATGATGTTTCAATAAAATTGACCACATTGTTTCTAATTACATAAACTTTCGATTTCTTTTGAAATTGAAAGCTGATAGCTTGAAACCACAGGGCAGGAAGAAATCATTCTGTATAAACCCACCTCAGCTCATCCAGCAGTTTTCACTTCTGGGCCTCGACAGGAGTGCTCTGAGCTTTGCCAGATTAACTACAGTGCTTTTCAGGAGAGGAAAACATGCACAAAGGGTGACGTTTTACCCTTCATCTGCAGGCTGCCCCATCAAAAGGCTGGCTTCCCTATAGGATGAGAAACAGAACAAGGCATTTTCTCTGCAAGGTGAGCTCAGGCTATCACATGGCTTCACAATCTGCTGATCACAGGAACATCTGTAAAGATCTCTCTTAAAAGCTTTTACACACAAAGGTAGGCTCAAGGTGAATATAAAGGATTTGTCAGGGTCAAGTGAATAATATTAATTAAAAACTGGTCTTGCACCCATTCGAGAAGAAATGCTTCATAAGAACAAGTGTTGTAAGACATGTTCTAGCAATGTTCTTTGTTGCTAATACAAATTCCCTCCACACTGAATGATGCTTAGTAAAGATAGCCAATGTTGTTCCAACTTGAAGGTATGCAAATACCCTCTATGCTGGAACAAAAGCTTATGGAATTGTCAGAATTGGAAGGGACCTCTAGAGATCATCTAGTCCTAGTTATCTAGCACAGGTGTTAGCACTAGCAGAATGCAGAAGTCTACAAGTTGGCATGATGTTTAATTCAGGAAGTCAGGAAGATTCACTCACACTGACATAGTCCACAAAACAAATGCTTTGCAATGATGATGACTCTACAAGGCTTTGTCAGTTTTCTTTGCACAGAGTAGTGCTCATCCATTGCAAACGCTATTTTAGTTCAAATACACAAGAACTCCCACAGCCTAAATCCTTGGGAAGTTCTTGGCAACCCGAGATCTTATGCTAGAGATAAGAAACTTTTATTCAAGATGTTCAGCTATACGTGACATTCCCACAGGAGTCAGAAAGACATGGGTTTTGGAGAAAGAAAAGTCTTCAACTGAAAGTCTTCAATAAAATAAATACAGCTTTGCAAAATCTTAACTCAAGTTGTCACTGCCACTGTTAGGTCCCAGCAAGACCAGAGTGTTAATCTGTTGGAAAAGGAAAACAAATTTCCAACATCTCTGGCAGCAGAGGAAATGAGAAACTCTCTTGCTATTATCCATACTTCAAATATTGACGCATTCATGGTAAAACTACTAGCAGTTGGCACTCCCAAATATCAACTCCCCGCTTTGCCCCTTTTAGCCAACCAGTCAGGTGCTGCTGGACTGGCATTTCTGCCTCTTTCTTCAAGACAAAGGAGCCAACAGCAGGAAGCTCTATGCCTGTGTTGACATCTGTATCATGAACAGGCTCCAACTGCTACTCAGGAATGGCCCAAGTCTTACGTACCAGACCCAAGAGAACATCTCAGCCCAAGGTGGCACAAACAGCCAATATCATAACAGCTAAGTCAAATCCAAGGGGACACTACTCTTTACAGTGCAGAGACAGTGATCTCCCTCACTCTGGCAGCATAACGTGCTTCAAGTGTTCTCCATGAAAGTTCAGCACTGATGGAGAAAAATTAATTCCCAGACACGATCAGGTAGGAAAGTTCTGTTTATACCTTAAGTAATCCAGGATCCTTACACTGAGAGCAACCTGTGGCTAAAGTCATTCAGGCTTAAATTTCACCAAACCCAAAGCTTTCACCTGGTAGGCATTTAAATACATATTTGTATTTATCTACACAGAGAGCTCCAAGGACTTCTGAAAGAAACAGCTAGTTCTATGCCAAGCACCTTTGAGAGTCCCATGTTTGAGCACATAAGCTTGCCTTTCAAAGCTACCTATCATTAACACCATGTGTTTGCAGTGAGGACCGCAAGGGACGAGAGTTGCAAGGTGGTCCTGTAAGGAGCTGAGGTGAAAGAGAGATGACTGCTAACAGCCAAGTAACCACATGTTAGCTAGCTACCAATTATCTGCTAAACTGTATTAACCAGTCAGCTGCCAAATGCAGGGTAACCTGAACTTACTTCCAGCTGATTTATAACAACACGTTAAGCTAATATAATCTTTCTTTGTGCTATGATGGGATAGAAACAAGCATGCACTCAACATGACTCAGCTGAGCTGTACCGTGTTGAACAAAAGCAATCCAAAGGTCACCCCTTTTTCCTCGCGTCCCTAACCATCCTTCCTGTAACACTGGGGTGCGGCACCTTTGCAGCATTACCAGTGGTTAACTATTAACCCCTTCCCTATCATGAAGGAAAATACATTAAAAAAAAATTAGAAGAGAACCTAAGAAACCGGTTATCCATGAATCTTTTCTTCCCTCCTTCTCCCCTCCACGTCCTGTATCTTTGTGGTCATCCTCAAAAATAGCCCCAGGACTAGTTTACTTAAATTGTATGTAACCTCTCCTAATTAATGCTGGAAAGAGGTGGAGCTGCTGTTGTAACAGCAAGAGGCAGTCTGTCACTAGCCACAAGATTTAAGATAAAAACCTAACAGGTAGAATTCTCCCACACACTCTACCAAGGCCTGACAAAAATCTAAATATAATCAGTTTGAGGAAATGTAAGCTCATGTTACTCTACTCCAAGTGTAATGTTTGCCAATAATATGGAAAACTTAATTGTGTGAGGAGTGAAGATTCATTTATATAATTTAAAATACTAGGTCTTCATTAGACATTCACAACCGTTAAGTAAAGCAGCCTGCTTTGTTGTACTTATAACCCATGACTGGAATAGTCTTTGTTACACTGTTTTATATACCAGATAAATCATAGAATCTCAGAATGGTTGGAGTTGGAAGGGACCTTAAAGATGATCAAGCTCCAACCCCCCTGCCATGGGCAAGTACACTTCCCACTAGAGCAGGTTACTCAAAGCCCCATCCGTCTTGGCCTAGAACACTTCCAGGGATGGGGCACCCACACCTTCCCTGGGCAACCTGTCCCAGTGCCTCACCACCCTCACAGCAAAGAATTTCTTTCTAGTATCTAGTCTAAATCTCCCCTCTCCCAATTTAAAGCTGTTACCCCTTGACCTGTCACTACATTTCCTAACAAAGGGTCCCTCTCCAGCTCTCCTGTAGGCTCCCTTCTGGGGAGGCTGCTATAAGGTCTCCCCAAAGCCTTCTCTTCTCTAGGCTGTTTCATCCCATCTTCATAGGAGAGGTGCTCCAGCCCTCTGATCATCTTCATGGCCCTCTGCTGGACCCATTCTAATGGGTCCATGTCCTTTCTGTGTTGAGGACTCCAGGGCTGGACACAATACTCCAGGTATGGTATTACAAGCACAGAGTAGAAGGGTAGAATCACCTCCCGCGACCTGCTGGTCACACTTCTTTTGATGCAGCCCAGAAACACATCCACAACCTGTGCAGCCCAGGATGCAGTTGGCTTTCAGGGCTGCCAGTGTGCACTGCTGGTTCATGTTGAACTTCTCATCCATGAGCACTCCCAAGTCTTTCTCCTCCGGGCTGCTCTCCAGCTGGTCACCACACAACCTGTATTTGTACCTGGGATTGCCACGTCCCAGGTGCAAGACCCTGCACTTGGCTCAGTTGAACTTCATGCGATTTGCACTAGCCCACCTCTCAAGTCTGTCCGGCTCCTTCTGGATGGCAGACCCTCCCTCCAGCATGTCGATCACTGGCCACCACTTGGACATTGAGCTGCCATTGACCACAACCTTTTGAGCATGGCCATCCAGCCTGTTCCTTATCCAGCAAGTGGTCCATCCATCCATGACTTTCCAATTTTGAGACCAGGATGTCTTGAGGGACAGTGTCAAACACTTTGCATATGTCCAGGTAGATGATGTCTGTTGCTCTGCCCTTGTCCACCAAGTCTGTAGCAGTATCGTAAAAGGCCACCAAATTTGTCAGGCACAAATTGCCCTTGGTGAAGCCATATTAGTTATCTCCAATCACCTCCTTGCTTTCCATGTGCCTTAGCAGAGATTCCAGGAGGATATGCTCCATGATCTTGCCAGGCACAGAGGTGAGACTGACTGGCCTATAGCTCCCTGGGTCTTCTTTTTTCATTTTTTTGAATATTGAGGTAATGTTCCCCTTCTTCCAGCCAGCGGTAACCTCGCCAGATTGCCATGTTTTCTCAAATAAGATGGAAAGTGACTTAGCAACTTCATCCACCAGCTCCCTCAGGACCCATGGGTGGATTTTGTCAGGTCCTATGGACTTATGCACCTTCAGGTTCCTTAAGCAGTCTCGAACCCCATCTTCTTCTACTGTGAGCAGTTATTCATTCTCAAAGGTCTCTACCTTTCTGTCTTGAAGACCAGTCTTCCTGGACCCCCCCTTCTGGTGACAACCACACTTCCTTCCTGTGTAGATGGCAGGTTTTAAAATGACAGGTTGATTACCGACTACATACAGTTGCACCTCCATGATGGAAAGGACTAACTGCCTGAACATACATCTAAGACAAGGGTCAGCAAAAGCTCACTGAAAGTGAAATGGAAGATAAAAATAGGCTTTTGTTGAAAAGTCTTCACTAGGACGTAGGTTGTGACAGCTAACAAACATTACCCAGGTCTGTCACTGCTGAGCATGTGCTAAGCATTAGCCACCTACTTCCCAGTCTGTAGGAGGGGAGAAAGGACAGGGAAACCCAGCAAGGGCAAGTGCAACGCAATACCTGCACCTCCTTTTTACCCTGCAGTCCTGCTTCTACCACATACATGTTTTAATAACCTACTTCTCCCCAGTGCACAACAGAAATGGTGAGGTCTAGCACGGGAAGACAGGCAAGCTTTGCTTATTTTTTATGGCTTTCATCTGTGCTTACCTGTCTTCAGCCACTCTAGCTGGGTATTTAAACCCTGAACTGACACAATAGCTCTGCACAGGATTAAGAAAGGCCACATTTGCTACTGACACAGCTCACACTTAACTGTTGCACAGCCACAGCTTACAGTATGAAGAACTGTTCATCCTCCTCGGTCTGAACATCTTAGGCATAAGGTAGAGAAGCTTTCACATTAGGTCCCAGTCTGATTTTTGGTCCAGGAGGGGGTTTGTAGTTATTCCAAAGGTGCAATTAAGACACAACAAGGTCAGATGCCATTTACTATAGCTTTACTATTATTACCTAAAAACGATGCTAGTTGGCAATAGAGAAAAGGTAGAGGTATAGGAAAGGAGGAAAAGAGAAGCAGAAGCAGTATTATGGAGCACAGCAAGAATATATCACCACCATGGTTGGTCCACATGATAGCTCAGTGATCCTCTGGAATTCTGCAGTGTCCCACTGATACGCAATTCTCAAGCTTTCGCAATGGTGAGGGTTGACGATGATGAGGGGTCCCCATTGCAGTGGGGTACAACATTGATTTATAGTCCTTGTTGAAATGTAGTTTCACCAATCAATGTGACAGTTACCTGTGCTCTTCCAATCATTGTCTGACACAGTTGCTGCACGAGACCCCCATTGCCTCTGCTTCATAAGCAGCACTGGGCCTTGCAAGGCAAGCAAGTTTTTGAGGTAAACAGGGTACAGATGTTTTGAGAACCAAGGACCTACATCCTTTGCTATCACATACACTGGTGACAGAAATCTTGCAGCAAACAAGTTTTGAGACATCTTGTCTTTCTGTTGGTTTCTCACGTCCAGTTTCTCAGAGAGCAAAAAACCATTTTGGACATATTGCCAGTCTCATCTGCACCTAAATGTATATAATAACTTTTTGCTTCACAACATAATAGATATAAGGCAGTTTCCTTGCTCAAATTCTCCAGTGCCACAACAGCCACGTTCTTCCTGTTTCCTCCAGGAGTCACCCTTTCCTCCTGCACATGGACTACCACCAGTAATTCCTTCCACACCCTTATGAAGCAACCAAGGCTGTCCATGGCCATATTTTATGGCAGTTTTCCACAGCAGGCACGCTGCAAAACTGGCTGAAAGGTTAAAACAAACCTTTGATTCTTCCTGACAAAGGAGGAAACAGAAAAGAAACAGCAAAAAGATAGCACTGAAGACAAACCCCTCCACTTCCAGACATGAGACAGTGACTGTACAGATCATGTACCCATGTGCATGCAGAACTTTCTCTAGGCAGCTACTGGTAATTAAACCAAACCATCTCAAAAACACACTACAGTGGCTCAACCCAAACAAGAAGAGAAGATACATAGCACCATTGCAGGTTAACTGCTCCCTCAGCCTCTCAGGCAGCTCTGGAAGCTTCTACTGAGTTTAGCTGGTCAGACTTCTTCCAGAATGCAGTTTAACCAATTTATTGTTACCTGCAGGATGTCTGCCACACATCCGGTCCTGTGAGTGACAGCAGTGTGGGCGTGTTGGACCTATTTTTAGTCTCTCCCATCAGGTCTCAACAATTAAGTGGGTTAAGCATTTATAAGAAATATGAAGGTTGTTTAAGGTCACCATGCTGGAAGCCCAGACCAAGTTTATTCTCTTGTGACAAAAAAAAAGCTTTAGAAACAAGGAAAGAAAAAGATAACACATAGCAGAAGAAGATGCAGATGCAGAATACAGATGAGAGAAAACCTCTGGTTCATAAAATACCAACCCAACATAACAAAGGCTCAGGTAAAGATTCAAGTAACAGTGTGATCGAGACATAATCTGACTAATAAATCCTTTTCCAGCATTTCAGAGCAGCAGGTGCACAGGATCAATAAACTATCAGATTACTAAAGGAGTATTGACAGAAGATGAATTCAAAACAAAAAGTTAAGGAAGTTCTTCACACCAGCCTGGGAAAGTTTATACTCTGGTACCTCTCTCTAGAAATAGATTATCTCCTGTGTTCTCCCCAAAGTAAGTGTCACCAGCATGACGTTTGATTTGATTCATTCTTCCATTACCACTTGCAAAGGTCAGGTAACATTCACCCCAACATTCAAAGAGAACTCCTTCAAAGGGGAGTAGGAAGACGAGGAGAACAGAAGATTCCCCTCCTGAAGATGAGACTTGTGAGGGCAGCTAGGAGACAGAGTTACTGTATTAAAACTTGAGCTGGTTCTGAAGATGCTACTTCCATACATATAAGGTGGCTGGCAAAAAAACCCCAGAGATGACCAGCATATGGCAATAAACACAAGAACACAAGTGGGACAGGCAACAAAATTTGTCAGCTTCTTTGCTAAACCTCAAGAGGGAATGAGATGAAAAACATGAAGCTTGAAAACCTCAGCAGTCCACCTAGCAAGGTGGCAAGCAACTAAACATGCCTCCAAAAACAGCAAAGGACCACGCAGTGTGACAATTTAAATCAGTCTGTATTTTTAGCTACCTCTGCCAGCACTTCTAAGCACCTGTAGCCAGAACAAGCCTCACTTTTTATCAAAAAAAAAGTATTTCCTGTCAGATATTTTTTTCTCCTAACAGCACAACAGACAGGCAGAGATGTTACCTGGAAATGAGCTGAGGGAAATCCACACTAACTCCACCAGGTCAGAAACTGCACAAGACTGTACAGCACCTGGCCTTTCCCCAGACTATGGAAGAGGCTGCTTCAGCCTATTGCAGTATGTGCAACCACAGACTTGCCTTGTGCAGGATAGGGCTGGGATTCCCACCTGGATGTCAGAGTCTTAGAACAAAGTCAGCGTGGAAACAGTTAGCTACGTACACAGCCTAACATTCTTATTCCTAGCATCATTCAGAAGAGCTAGTAATGAACAAAGAATTATTACTATGATTCTCATTTTTAGTTCTCATGATGCCAAAAGAACAGAGCCAACATGAATTTGCACTGCAACACTAGTTGTGTGGAAAAGGGCAAAACAGCTTGCATGCTCGTCTATGGCCTTTAATTTTTCTAGAGGGTGATTACGGAACTGCAGTGCAACAGAGTCACTCTCTCTGGCTTTAAGTGAAGGAACTGTTTAGACTGAGTTTACTGGTAATAACATCAGACATGAAAATAAATCGCATCCAAAACTGGAAAACAAATGACTGAATATAGGCGTTTACAACATGAAATTTTAAAATGCCTTTACCTAAAACACTAAACACTCTGCTGTGTCTTCACGTACTAGTGAGAGACATGAATTACCCATCTACAGTCCAGGTTTGAGTTCTAGCACTTGGAAAATTATCAGACAATGCAAATGTTACATGCATTTAGCAAAATTAAAAGTAATGAGTTTTTAAACATTATACAATTAAAGCCTTGCTGCAGGATATGAATGTGACAAACATTTATGAAAAGTATAGCACAGTTGACGACCTGGCTTTAAATAACAGGCCAGATCTGGACTGACATTACTGTTACTTGTAACTGGAAGGAATTTGCCTCCAACTGCAGTGATACTGCAGAAACCCTCACTTACCATGTTGCAAAGCAATCAGCAAATGGGCCATCAAAACAAGGATCTCCCGGGGACCTAACCTCCTGCACAACTGGCATTGGGCGCTAAGAAACAAGATACCACATTAGTTAAATCTGGACCACTGTAAGGCACAACTGTTCTGGTCTACCTAATTTACACTTAAATGCATTACAAAGCTGTAGAGGAAAAGAGAAAGAACAAACAACAAGCATATCCTTACAGTACCTCTCAGAGCATTACTCCCCAAATGACCCCATCATTTTTCTTCTGGACTACAAATGAAGTAGCAGATCTGGTTTTGAATCTGTATCAAACTAGCATTTAGGAGGCTTTTCAACTCAAAAAGGCAAGTTTTACTAGAACCTAAATTAACTCTTTAAGCAGGAAAAGGGAAGTACGTATGCAAATCACAGCAGAAATAAAACAGATTTATAGACATGTCTCTCCTAAGAGACTTCTCTCCTTTTGCAGGATTGATTCTGATCACTCTAGAGGGTTTCTGGATTGCAGCAAACCCTGTACAATTCCTCCCCCAAGGAAGTTTTCTTGCCCATCACAAGAGGTCTGGGCATCTGCTCTCCAACTCTATAGCATCTCCCCATCAGTAGCAGGCTCTCAGAGCCCTGAGAGATCTTTTGCCACTTACCAGTCAACCAGAGATGATGTCCTAAGCATTAGGCTTTGTGACCTTGTACTATACCCCTCTTTCTTTTAGGAAATTAGGAAAATCACACTACATGTAATCTCAGTTGCCTTAATACTGCCCTTTTTTTGTGTACACAACCTAACTCCATACAGCTAAGAGTTTTTAATTCACTGCCCAAATTACCTGGATGTGATTTGATGTGATGTGATCTACCTGGTAACACAGGAACTGAACCAATACCTGCCACAAACAATCCTATTAACACTGTAGATTGGCTGAGCCACAAAATAGGGCCCATGCACTATGTGCTGTCCTGCACAAAAAGGGCAGCTGAGAACCAAGGGGTCCCCAAAAATCTAGGAATGTGTTTATTCCTAGGAGGGACAGCTGTCATCCAGCTTTCCAAGATGGGGCAAAACACTAATCAGGAACCAAGTTGGAAGGTTCTTGGTTTCCTCAGTGTCACAGCCTTCTTGTCAGATTTGAAACTAGGAGATCATTAGTTAAGTTGAGCAAAATATCCTGCAGACTCATCTCAAAATTATAGATAGGCATTACAAGCAGAATAAGTGGAACTGATTAAGTTGGAGTAGCACAGATACTGATTTTATTTTAATGCTTTTGCCATATAGAACAGCTTGAAAAAATAAAATTTGGTTTAATTTTGTTTTGTTCTAAGAAAAAATAGAGAAGCTTCAAAAATGAAGTAATCTAGCATTGTCAGAATGACCTTAAGGGAAAAAAAAAAAAAAAAAGAAAATGAACTTTTTTTTGTTCCCAAAATTGTCAGGTTTATATCTCATACATCCACATTTGAAGCAACTATAATACCCAAAGAAGCCATAATTAAGATAATTAACCCATCATATACATATAATTAATATTTCTACTTCAATACTCTGAGGAAGAAGTAACATATTGTTACATGATACAAATTTAAAGAGAACTTTAAAAATAGCAGTTGCTAGGCAATAAAATAAAATAGGAAGCAATCAAAACAGTTTAACTCATTGCATAGACTACTATCACAGAAGAGTATACTTGGTCTGGTTGGGATGGAATTCATTTTCTTCACAGTAGCTCATATGGTGCTGTGTTTTGCATTTGTGACCAAAATAGTGTTGGTAACACACCAATATTTTAGCTATTGCTGAACAGTGTTTGCTCAGCCACAAGGCTGCCTCTGTTTCTCACTCACTCTACTCTTCCCTTCCCTGCCAGCAAGTATGCTAAAGGTAGGCAAAAGATTGGGAGGGTTCACAGACAGGACAGCTGACCCAAATTGATCAAAGGGATATTCCACACCACATAACATCATGCTTGGCAAATAATTGGGGGGTAGTATTTTCCAAAGCAGTCATTGCTCAGAGACTGGCTGAGCATCCCACTGTTTGTGGAAGGTGGCGAGTTATCACCTTTGCATCACTGCTTGTCCTCCCCCACAACACCCTGTCCTTCGTTTCAACTGCTTTCATCTTGACTCAAGAGTTTTTCTTGCTTTTGCTCTTCTGATTCTCTCTCATCCCATTGGGCCTTAGCCATCAGCTGGTGGGTGATTAGTTGCTGGCCAGCTCAGCTCCCTTCAGAGTCACTCAAAACAGTTAACCCTGACAAACCAAGGAACTGGGAGTCATGCAAGTCATTTTAAAGAAAGTTTAGGATGGCTTAGGGCAACACAAATAAAAACTACAGGTGAAATGAAATTTTATTGTAATAGCTAGAGATTTCAAGAGCAGAGAACAAAAAAAGCATGTAGTTTTTCTGTTAAATCAGAGGCCAGCTAGCTGAATGGTTCCTAAACTGCCAGGACAAGGATAAAGCAGATGAAGTCAGTGCAATGGCACTACATATTTCTGCATTTGCTTTCAGTTTAGGAGATGAGGAACAGAAGATCCTCAGGCTTGTGCTGTTTTCAGGAACATGTAAGGTAATTCTGAAAAAATAGAGCCAAACCTCAAAGTACCAAAACCCACAAATATGCTCATTTTGGTCCCATAGTCCATGTCTGAAGAGTCCAAGACCCACAAAATTGCCAAAAAAAAAAGAAACATTAAACCCTGCGTTAGAAGCAAGCAGACAAGTGGAGTTTGTTACCCTACGGTTCTGACAAACAAAAAACCCCTGCAGATTAAATTAGACCTACATATTATGACTCATCTGAATAATTGCCCAGCAACCTGTGCCTGAAAAAAAAAAACACCTCAGCATGCAAGAATTTCTACACCTGGGTCAGAGAAGGTGAGCTGTACTTAGTTGCCTTGCTTCGCAGCAGAACTTGTCAGTATTTTGCAGAGAAAGCCAGATGGCAGAGGAAGAGAAGACAGAACAAATGACAGGACACAGTACAGCTGTAATAAGCTGCAGAAGCAACCAATGGATAGAGAACCAAGGTTGAGAAAAAAAGGATAAACAATATTTCATATGCATCAATGTAGAGTTGCATGAAAAATGTTTGATGAGTAGATGCTTCTAGAGAACATCTGAGAGGCCAAGTTAAATTCTTGAGCTTCTCTGAAGTAAACCACCATTGCCTGCATCTCAAAACTCTTTTATTCCATTTCATTACCTACTTCTGCAGTACAGCCTCTCTTGGACAAACCCTGTGAAAATACAGGAGTCACCTGAGGCCTCTCCTGCTAACTCTGACACATGTGCTGTCTCCCTGGAAATCACTGCTTTTCAGCAAGGCTTACCAAGCCCCACAGAAAACCCTGCCAGACAAATGGCACCACTGCTTCCAGCAGCAGGACTCAGTCCTTAAGAGTAAGCACACACACATTATCCAGCCAAAGCACAGTGCCACAAACTTACACTGCACAAGAAGAGGGGGTCATCCACACTGTATTCTGATTTACAATGGTGTTTTTTTGGTGGAAGGGGTGAGGGGGAAGCATATGTGTAATTGGAGAAAACTTAAAGGTTCCAAATGTGCAGAAGCTCTTCAGGACATAATTTATATTAGTAGCTTGTATGATTCTAGAAGGACATATGCACAGGCTGAGAAGTATCATCTCAAATATGAAGCATTTCTTGAATCCAGTTAATGGACAATTTCCTGAGAAGGATGAACTTTCTCAGTGCTACACTGAAACCTACTATATGTCATCAAGGCTTCAGACACATGCAATCCTGTCAATACTGATTCTTATCAACATTTTCCTTCCACCATTCCACCTCTTCCCACTTGTCTACTGTAGACAAGCTACTTCCTGGTAATTTAATTTCATTCCATTAACATTTATGGTGATGCAAAGCACTACAGTGTGAATCCTACTTCTAAAACTCAAAGGCAATAGAATACCCACCCTTATGGTATCTGAGCACTTAATAATTGTCCAACCTGTTCTTCCAATCTTCACTTACTGATATTCTAAACCTTCTGTAAATAAACAATCAGGAGCACTTTAACTGGAGTTGATCATGCCTGTGGTAGAGCAGGAATCGAAAGACCCACCAATATCCTTTCAGCCCCAGCTTCTATTACAGCTCTACTGTTTATCTATGAAACCTCATAATTTTGCTATCTGACTCATGATGCTAAGTATCCGATGAGGGCAACACAACTAAACTGAACTAATAAACAAGCAAGCTCACACAGGAAAAACAAAACAAAACTTGAAATAATTGAAACAGGACACAGAATGAGCAAGTTTGAACTCCAGTCCTATGAAGCACAAGTATTTTAGCAGCCTAGAAACAGAACAGCATTGTGATTTAAAAATAGGGTGTGATACCAGATAACAGCAGTGATTCACCTGGAAGACAAGGAGAGTACAAAAGCGAGAGACAAGTCAAAACCTGCACTGTAATGACAACATACAGAGTCACAGCCTTAACAGCTCCTTTAGTGCTGGAATGAGAGGTTAAGAACAGGGCAGCCTGGCTTTCATGGGAACAAATAATTGGAAAAACTATATCCATCACAGAAGCAAAAGCCACCACAAAGACAAAGGGCTATTAGCTGCTTCTCTGCTGATAGTGATGCACACTGCAGCCATCTACAATTAAGTACAGTAAGCCAGTTTTTAAGTCAGCCCAGCTTTTGTAATTTGAACCAACACATTTATTCACAACCAAGAGTCTAACCATAAAGACTGCAGGTGCACAGAGGGAACAATATTGGGAGCAAAGGAATTTCCTGCCACAGTAGAACATACATATATGTCTCAACTTGACCATTATTCCTATGTTCATATGTGCAGAATGTGACAGGAACTTGTTATGCAATTGCTAATGTCTATTTGCATACTGCCCCTTTTTTATGAATGACATAACATTTGGTCCCATTATGCTGGGGTTCATGTTTGTGGGGTTGAGATGTGGGTACATACATAACCTTTACCCAAACACACAGACATCACACAGGCATACTTGATAAACAAACATTTCTACAATTATGAGATGGATTACCTTTTTTCTTAGCTGCTTCCTGCCCTTCAGTTCCCCTCAGATATTGCTTCTAATAGTCTAAACCTCTGAGCAGCTGCTACTTTGAGCCTGGTTTCTTCAAGAAATATGATTAATGCAGGCAGTGTCCGCCAAGAAACCCAAGAGGCTCCGAAATTTTAAAAACTTGAATGGAGGTGGGTGAAGTAGGGTAAGAAAAGAGGCTAATGTCCCTGTTGAGAGAAAGGCATTTATTCTCACATCTTGTTAGACACCAGAAACTCCACCAGAGATGGGTAATTGGATTTTACTCCAGTCACGCTTCCCAGTAAACTACTTATTCACAGAAAACCTCCTACAAACTCACCAAACACAAGCTTCCTTCTTTCTCTAAATATGACTTCCCAGCAACATTATCGCCGTGATTGTATTCAGTCTTTAATCAAACCTCCAACCCTGAACAGCTCTCTGCAGCTAGAAGGTAAACGGGAGATGTTCAGAACTGTCAGCATGCAGAAGGCCTCGCTGTACTTGGCTCCAACTGTGAAACTTGGAAAAGGTAACTTTTACAGCCTGGTACCTAAGTAGTACATGGTGCTGCCTTTCTTGCAATTCGTGTTTGAAAATCTGTTCTATCAGAAAGGAAAAACCTCTGTGTTTCTTCCTCTGACAGGACAGAATGGAGGAAAAATATGCTGGCATGAGACAGGGAAACTTGACTCGTGTTCTCTTCATTATGTTACTGAAAGCTATCTGTCCATCACGTACAGCTTTAAGCTACACTGCTGCCAATGGGCGTGAATACTTACTGTGTGCACAGCACTGGACACTATTTTTATGATGAAAAAAATACCTTGGTTCACACCAGGGTGCTATTCATCTATTTCAGGATAAGTTAAGGTAGGGCTACCCAGCTAATGATAGGGTCTATCACAGTACCACGTAGACACCTAGTCTTGTCAAGCCTGTTCTTTAAAACCCTGTCTAATTGGGCTAGACGTTTGTACCACACAGTAATTGTTCATACGCTTCCAGTGAGATGACAACTGAGTGCTGTACTTTTCAGCAACTATAAGTCACAGCAGACAGAGGGGAGTGAATAGAGAATACCAAATACGTTCCTCACCTCTTCAGTGCAGCATAGCATATAAGCTGAGCTGCTAGAATAGGGCTCATTGGCAATAAAGAGCTAATGGTAACACAATTCAGAAAAAAACATAAGGCCATGCTTAACTTCAAGTACTTACTTAGGTCCTTGTGGCTTCCGCAAGGCTCAGGCATGAGCTCTCATAGTTCCATCAATGCCCAGCTGAACTCAAGACAAGCAAACGCAAATGTCAGAAACAGATCTGAGAAATACATTTCAGGGATGACCTTAATTGTAAGCTTACACCCTCTCTTGTTTCTCCAGAAAACAGACACAGCATGCAGAACAAAAATTTACCACTTAAAATATCACCCAGAAATAACCCTAACATCCTGAGGCAGGGTGCTGCATTTTCCTGTCAGTGATCTAGAGTGGACCTTGTATTCCTTTCCTCTAGCCATGACCACGTTCCTGTGGGAAAAAAAAATATTAAAATAAAATTTCACATTGGTCTGGGATCAAAATATGCACCAAACGCAAGATGCTGCCACCTCCTGATTCTGTATGGGACTGACTTAGGGAATCCACAAAGCTGTTACTGAGTTGCAGCTGGTCTGGGTGCATCTAAACACTACTCGCTGCTGCCAAAAGGGGACAGTTGCCTTTTCTCTGTGTTCATCCTGCATCTTGAAAAGCCATTTCACCTCTCATTCTGGAAAGTTATCCGGGAAAGAAAAATGAAACTTTTCTTTCAGATAAGCAATTTAAATCAGATCAGTGATGGCTATGAGAATTGAGGACAGCACAACTGAAAGCAAGGGACAGGAGAGAGAGAACTGACAGTCACCATAACCTGCAGCAGAAATACACTGACAGCCTCAGATATATCAGCTAATTCTACTTTAGGGGACTTAAAATGCAAGTTATGGAAAAATCGTCTACCCTCTATAGTGGAAGTGTTCAAATGACTATGAAAAGCAGATTTTTCAGGTCTCTCCACAAAACCAGAATCAAAGGGATCACCCCACAAACTCAGCTTTGTGCCAACTTGCATGTCACTGACCAATCAACTCTCAAGGTCAGTCCATCTCATACTTCCAAAAGCATTTCTCAGATTTTATTTATTCATTCAGAAAAATCTCACTTTCCTTGAAACCTTGAAATAGATATCACCCTTATCACCATCAGCATATGAGAATCACATTACCTAAGGAGAGAAGGAGGAGGAGGAGGAAAGAAAACAGTCAAGGAACACAAACAGGAACAATAGTGGGGAAAAAAGCAGCCAAAACTGTATCTTTTGGGAAACAGGAGAAAAAAATCTTGGCTTTCAAGAACTTAAGTTTCTTTTTCTCTTTGTTTTCCCCTCCTCTATCTTACTAATTAAAAATGTATTTTTGAGTAATAACTATAGGGAGTTTCCTGTTTACACAGCCGTAACTCCATGAATCAATAAACTCAGTGGCCTAAAGTACCCGGCCTTGACACACACTCAATCCAGAATACAATAATTACCTTGTAAACAGGAAACACACTACTGCCAATGCACCAAGGCACAGGAACAAAAGGCATACAGAAGTTGTACTTCTGCACTAGCACCTCCTGCAGTTTAGAGTGCAAATCAGAAATTAAATCAAATGCAGATAACACTTTGGGGCTATCTATGCCAAGAAATCTTTGCAAGCACTCACTGCAGCTTTCTTCACAAAAATAATTATCTTTTTTTTTTTTTTTTAATTGTACACGTTTCATGGGCTGACAAAGCCAAAAAAAAGTTTCAGGCATCACAGAGCAGCTTTAGAGAGGCTTCCAGGCATAAGCACATCAGAGCAAAGTAGAGGAAACTTTTGTTATAACCAGCACCTTACTGTTGCAGGGTTGTAAGCAGCCAACAGGGGTTAATGTGCATACTTTCCAAAAGGCATCAGACTTTATGTGAGTCATATACATGGTAACACCAGCAAAATGTATAGGTCTGTCCATAGAGACTTATATGCCAGGATGCAACTACATGAATGGCTCCCTGCTGACTTGCCTTCCGACAAGAGCAGGAGCAGTAACAAATCTTATCCTCTGATCTCGAAGACAAATTCTGAATCAGTGGATTTTGCATTTTAACATAAATTACATAAGCTAACCTACATTTTTCAAAAGTGATATCCCCACCTCATCTTGGTTTTCCATAGTTCCAAGTTATACAGGCTGCAACAGTCCTACAAAGAAATAATTTTCAAAAATATACCTCTTGAGCAGTCAGCAGCCATCCCTACTCAGTAGGCCCAAATCTTGTCTCTAACATAGGACAAGATTATTCTGTCACCCTAGTCATTCCTCAACAGTGGCCCATCTCTAATATGCAGTCTTCAGAGAATGCCTACCAGCAGTGAGTTGCACAAAAAACCCACAGACAAATGGGTAAAAGCGCATTTTAAAGGGAACTTCTACACCACTATTGTAACCCAGTTCTGAAAGCAATTCTGCAGACACCAAGGGAATTCTTCAACATTGTTTTTAAAACAGGGTGGGCAAAGCAATTATCTGTCCCTTAAAATAAAAGCACATCTATCAAATCTCTAGCACAGCAAGAACTAAAAGGAAGCCCGCTACCAAGTTTAGCACTCTCCCCCCACCCCCTTGCCCTCCTTTCCATTGGGATTTGCTATATTTTAATCTAAGTGGGAAAGCCACAGCTACCAGCTGCTTCGCTACACTGAAGCATCTCACCCTGTGTAATTCTTGAACAAGAGCCCATCTATAATAGAGCAGAAGAAAAATTAAGGTTAGAAGGGACGTCTGCAGGTGGTTTAATCTAGAGCCACCACACACCTGAGAAAAGCACCAGCAGCTACCTTTGCTTGCAGACACCCCCACTCTCCAGAAAAATACTACACTAAAGGTGCTAGACTTAACGCTACTTTGAACAAAGTTTGACTCATGCTACGTGAACTTTGTGCCACTGGAGAGGCATGAAACCCACCCAAAGGGCCACACTTGCTTTTACAGCACACCATTCTCTAAAGCTGCCTGGAAGCACCTGCAGACTCAAAGACAAATGTAGAAACTGACACAAACGGCAGCTCCCGTTTATTTTATTCCAGCCCTTGCATTTAACTCATGTTAACGACACCATCTAGTGGATCGAATGCAAACATACTTTTATTTATTTATTTTTTGATCGCTAACAAACTGCCCAGCAAAGTAGTGTCACAGGGTAATTTCTACTACAATTAGAGAATGCAGGTATTCCTTATAAATAATGCATCCTAAATAAACTTGTTGTGTGCATGCTAGTTGCTGAAAGGTCATTCTACAAGCAGCTTACCCACTTGACATGATAGGAATAGAGACACATGAAAATTGCTTCTGCTTTGACTATAGAATCAAGAGGTCATGTGCCAGTAAAACTATTAGAGTCAAGTCCTGCATATTTAACAGAATAAAACTCCAGAGAATGGGTAAAGACTCATGGGATGAACAATTTGTAGCACTACCGCAATAATAATAGCCTTTAATCAGATCAAGCAGCCAATACAAAGTTGAAGAACAAGTATCTTTATTTCTTTCTGTAAGCTTCACAACCACTTCCGTCATTTTCACTTCTTCATGTAATTCCAACTTCTATTATCTCTCTGCAGAAATATTTCAGTTCTTAAGGGGATGCTTTTATCCTCTCTTCAAGCTTTGCTTTTACAGTTTTGAAGCAAGATGGACAATACCAATGAGTGCTATAGAATGCCTTTTGCATTCCAGCTTCTGTCACTGGAAAACAAAGGTGCTTTCTCAAGCTAACCAACACCTGCTGTGCCAACCAGACACTTTTACTAACCTGACCGCTCTGTGACATATCCTGGAACTGCATTGTCCTGGAGGGAAGAATTCAAGGCAGAGTTGACTGGCTTCATGCATGAGGCTACCCTAGCTAACAGCTGCAGCCTTAAAGCAAAAATTATCATTTAGTCTAGAGCATTAATCACCTTGCTGTGCATCTCCTCCAGTTAAAAGGAAAAAAAAAAAAACCCAAAAACCAAATTAAACCAACCAACCAACCAACAACAAAAAACCACCCCAAACCAAACCAAAACTCCAGCAGGTAGAGCTTTTATAACAGTAGCATGCCAGCTAATAGGATTTGCAACACAGCTGGCTGCAGGCACTCCAGGAAGCTCCTGGAGTGCCTAGATGACAACTTCTTGAGACAAGAAATTAACAGCCCTACTCAAGGAGGTGTATTGTTGGGACCTGTTGGTCACAAATACAAGAAACATCATCGGGGATGTCAAAGTTGAAGACAGCTTGGGCTGCTGTGATCATGCCCTAGTACAGTTCACTGTCCTAAGGAAACTGAAACTCACAAGAAGCACAGTGAGGACTCTAAATTTTAAGAAAGCAAACTTCCATCTCTTTAAGGAGTTAGTAAATAAGATCCCATGGGAAACAGCCCTCAGGGACAAGGGAGCAGAACAAAACTGACAGATTTTTAAGGATGCTCTCTATATTTCACAAAAGACCTCATCGCCACATGTAGGAAATTGGGCAAGGAGGGCAAGAGACCACCATGGTTGACCTGCTGGTCAAACTAAAGGCCAAGACAAGGCTATACATGAAATGGAAGAAGGGACAGGCATCCTGGGAAGGTATAAGGACATTGCCCGGCTGTGTAGGAATGAGGCCAGGAAAGCCAAGGCACAGCTAGAACTGAACTTGGCAAGGGATGTACAGAAAAAGAAGAAAGGTTTCTACAGGTACATTAACTAGAAAAGGAAAGTTAGAGAAAACGTACTCCCCCTGATGAGCAACAGTGGGAAACTTGTAATGGACAAGGAGAATGCAGAAGTTCTCAACAACTTTTTTGCCTCAGTCTTCACTGGCAACCCCTTTCCTCCTAGCTCTCATGTTGATGGCCCACAAGTTGGAGACTAAGGTGACAAAGTCCCTCCCACTGTTAGTGAAGACAAGGTATGTAATCAGCTGAGGAACCTGAAGATATATAAGTCCATTGGACCTGATTAAATACATTCCAGAGTCCTGAAGGAACTGGCTGATGTAGTTGCCAAGCCACTTTCCAAGATATTTGAAAAGTCACGGCCATCAGGTGAAGTCCCTGTGGACTGGAAGAAAGGAAACATTACACCCATTTTTAAAAAGGGTAGAAAGGAGGACCCTGGGAACTACCATTCTGTCAGCCTCACCTCCGTGCCTGGGAAGATCATGGAACAGATCCTTCTACATGCCATGCTTGGGCACATGGAGGACAGAGAAGTGATTCAAGACAGCCAGCATGGCTTTGCTAGGGGTAGGTCCTGCCTGACTAACCTAGTGGCCTTCTATGATAGGGTGACTATGTCGGTAGATAAGGGACAACCTATAGATGTGATCTACCTGGACTTCTGTAAGGTCTTTGACACAGTCCCCAACAACAGCCTGCTCACCAAATTGGAGGGATATGGATTTGATGGCTGGACTGTTCAGTGGATAAGGAACTGGCTGGAGGGTCGCATCCAGAGGGTGGTACTCAGTGGCTTGAGGTCCAGATGGAGAGCAGTTACAAGTGGCGTACTTCAGGGGTCTGTGCTGGGATCAGTACTGTTCAACATTTTTATCAACGATATGAACTGATATGGATTGAGTCCACCATCAGCAATTTGCAGATGACACCAAGCTGTGTGGTGGTGTCGATACACCAGAGGGACAGGATGTCATCCAGAGGGACCTGAGCAGGCTGGAGAGGTGGGCCCAGGTGACTTTCAATAAGTGCAGGGTTCTGCACCTGGACCCAAACAATCCTCACTATCAATACAGAGTAGGGGATAAGGTATTAGAAAGCAGCCCTGAGGAAAGGGACTTGGGGGTGCTGATGGACTAGAAGCTGGACGTGAGCAGGCCCAGAAGGCCAATCACATCCTGGGCTGCATCAAAAGAGGTGTTGCCAGCAGATCCAGAGGGGTGATTCTGCCACTTTGTTCTGGAGAGACCTCACCTGGAGTAGTGTGCAGGTCTGCAGCCCTCAATACAGGAAGGCTTGCCTTGGCTTGGCCCGGCCCAGCCCGGCCCGGCCCCAACGCGTACCGCGCATGCGCCATCCTTTCTCTCCCCACCCTTCCGCCCACGGCGCATAGTGACGCGCGGCGCGTAAACAAAGCGGTGCATTCTGGGAAGAGGGAGTCGTTACGTACAGGAAGAGGTAGCCTCCATCTTAGGCGCTCGACGCGTCGCGGCGGCGGCGGGATGGCGGCAGATAGCCGGGAGGAAAAAGGTACTCCGTGGTAGGGGTGGGGGCAATGGCTTAATCCTAAGGATTAAGCCTGTTCGACTGCCGGGCTCGGGCGGAGGGGGGAACTCCTCCTTAGCCATCACCCATGCCCGAGGCCCAGCTTGATTGCTGGTGCTGGGCCTTCACTCTGGGAAGCGTCTGTGAGGAGAGCAGAAGGGCCGAGAGGCCCGCTTGGAGGATGACTTTCGTTATCTTTAGACGTGGCGTGTGGGGACAGCCTCCGTATTATGCGCTGAGGTGCTGGGCGGCGATGTGGGCCATCGTGCCGTAGCGCGGTACCCCGTCGGCAAGTGGTATCATGGCAAGGTGACTTGAGCAGTAGGGACAGGAATAAGTTCGTGGGCCGTAAGTTTGACGTTATTGGCAGCTAGATGCAGCTGGTAAGCTTTTCGAAGATGATATCTGCTTTTTTATTATTAGTTGTTTCTCCTTAGATCGTTAGCTGTATTTTTTGCAGGATGCTCTGCTGAGAGACATACTTACTTTAACAAGTAGAAGCTGATGTTGGAATATTATTTTCGTGAATTTTGTGCGGCTTTTTGCAGTCAGTTATCCTTTCTGGGCACTTTGGATAGATTGTGAAGTGAAAGGAGGATGACAGAGCACTGGAACAGACTGCCCAGGGAGGTTGTGGAATCCCTGTCTCTGGAGACCTTCGAGACCTGCCTTGATGCAGTCTCGAGTATTGTGCTCTAGGCAATTATGATTTAGCAGGGGAGTTAGACTAGATGATATCTAGAGGTCCCTTTCAATTCAGAAAATTCCATGATTCCATGAATTGAATGTTTCCAGGTTAATGTATACTAAGAACTCATGTAACTATCTATCACTGTATGTGGAAGCTGAAGGGATCTGCATGTTGTCTATGAGATTACACGAGTCAGTCCTCACAAAATAGTTTATTTAATGAAGAAGAGCAAAGCTGCTTAGATGTAGACGATCACTGTTAGGTGGTTAGAGCAGATAATAGCAGTGTGATAAGAAAGGTGAAGGATCACTGGTGGTGTGGTTTTCTTTGCATTATTTTGGATTTCTGTGGGATGTATTTCATGTACAGGTTTTTGCAGGATAGATGTCCATAAAATGTCTTTCGTCAGACTAGTGAAGGTTTTAGGTCTCTGACATTTATTGTGAAATTAGATCACGTGGAAAATTCCCCCTAGATTTTGTTTAGAAATTATTTTTTGTGGTTGATTCTTAACGGTATTATTGTAAGATTGGGATACAATACAATCAGGTTGTTTTGAAACAGGTGTGAGCTTCCACCATGGATGAGCAGTGAAATTTAAAAACTTACTGTTGTTATCTATAAATTTCTACTCATAGAATCATTTATCTAGATGGGCCTAAAGATATTTGGGGGGGGGATATTTATTTTTTTTATCACTGGTAGGAGTCAAAGAATCACAGATCCTCAAGTTGTGAGTAGCGGACAAAAAATGGGTTTTTATGTTGTGTATTTTAATTCTTTTATTATTTTCTGTCCTACAAAAGGGATGATTCTGACTGAATAACCGGTGTTAATGCGCATTTGTTTGTAACTGAACTTATTTCTGTTGTAAATGTAATAAGTTTATGCTCCTTTTGGAAGAAAAATGCTGCTCCACTGCTTCCCCCAAAAAAATATGGGGAAATATCTGGCATACCCTTTTAGCTGGAAATTACCTGGTCTTATCTGCTCTGTTTGCCAAATCAGATTTTTGCTTGGACCCTTCCTTAAACTAACGCTCATGGCCAACAGAGGAAAAATGGTCTTTCTAGGTTATTTTTCTGCTATTTTAGGTGAGTTAGATCTGTTCATGGAAGGGTCCAACGCACCCCAGAGTCAACAAAACATGAGTTGCAGGAGATTCCAGTTGGGAGTGCCTATAATAAAAAAGATTTATTTGGACTTTCCCACTTCAGCAGTGATAAACTATAAGAAATATGTTTTCTGCTGTTTTTCTGGTTTTGTTTTGGGGTTTGGTTGGGTTTTTTTTTCCTGATACTTATCTTGATCTGTCTGATACAATTTAGCTCATGAGGTTGAATACCAACAGTGACAGTTCAGTGAGTGGAGTCATCTTGTGGAGGTCAGTTGAGGAGTATACCCAATGCAAGTGAGAGATGGGAATTGTGTGTTCATATTGCTCTTTTTGCATCACCAGACTGCTAAATAAATCTGGATTATTTTTTTTTTTAAATAAATTGGATAGATATACCTACAGAAGGAGGTGAGGAGGAACTCATCCTGCTTCTTTCTCTTCTATACTTTTTAAAGATTGAAACCTTAAGTCAAGCCCACCTAACCCAGAAGGGAGTTATCGTACAGCATGTGCCAGACTTTAAATTTTCCTTCTATTTTCATTTATTTCTGAACCAGCTGATATATCAATCTTTTGGCACCTCTGAGTGCTACTGCAGCAGCTACGCTAAATGCAGTTTACTCAAGTGTGCTGTTGCCTCACCAGAAGGGAAACAAAGATAAGGTTCAGTATGTGTGATCTGAGATGGGTGGTATTTTTAATATTCTAATCCCAGTGCACCTCTTTTGCATTAACCTCCTGAAAATAAAAAACAAAAACCCAACAAAACCCACAAAACATCTTGTGCTCTGAATTTGCCTAGCCTTCCTTCGGGAAGGAGAATGCAAGCCAGGAAATTGCAGCCCATGTTTAACAGTTGTGCAGACAGGAGTCTGACTCTCATACGTCTTCATCGGTAACAGGAAAAATGTTTGCTGTAGAGGGGGGCTGCTCCTCAGAGAATCGCAACGCAGTCTCGTGTTGCGTTGAAATGCCTTCTGACTGTAAACTGCTGGGGAAAGGCTTGATCCACCTTTCTCTGCGCTGCTTCCTTTGCATCAAGTACGGCAGTTGTGCAGTTCAGGGACCGCTTCTGCATTCCCCTACCACAGAAAACGTGCAGAAATGCCAGCAGGAAAGCTAGCGATTTAAATTCAGTGATATGTAGTAGACATACAATTATAATACTAACTTTTTTTTTTTTGGTGTGGATTGTGTCTTTTTTTTTTTTTAATACCAAGCTGTAAAGCTTCTCTTGTGATGCAGCTCAAAATTTTGAGATAGAAAAGTTGCCAAACTCTGAAGGATTTTGCTGCGTTACCCTGATTTTGTCCGGTACAGGAATCCTTACCTGCTGTTTCATACCATTGTACGGTGTGTCTTCTACAGATACTGTCAATTAGCTGTGTCTTTGGAGTTTGTTCTGCTTTCCCTTTCTTCAACGCAGAATGTAAAATCAATCATAGCATTATAAAGTGGTAAGAGCTAAGAATTCCAGAGTTTAAGAGAAGAAATATGAGATTCCAAAATTAATCCCTTTTCTATTATTTTTCTCTTTTGCATGCTTTGGCTTATTTCACTCTTATTTTCTAAGTGCTTGGAACATAATCTTAAAGCTGGTGAATCCTTTTACCAGAATCACCATATGTCTGTCCCCTGTGGTTTCAGGCAAGGTGAAACAGCTGGAAACAGTGACAAATTTTAAAAGTTGTGTGGTCATTTATGGTTTCTGGAATGAATTTTCTTAAACTTTTGCCCTTTTGATCAAGGTAAATTAGTTGTAGCATTTTATTTTTTTAAAGTGCAGCTCGGAATGAATTATGCAGCAAATAAGTGCCACTTCCATCTTCTTCAGTCATGTGACCTAACTTAAGTCTTGTTAATTTTCCCTGCTGTGTATTTTCTACTTGCAGGTGAACCACAAAATTCACTCTCTTAACACAGCAACTGCAACAAAAGCAGCAGGGCAACAGGGGATCTTCAGGATTTTGAGGAGAGAGTCTGAGTGCCATAAGCAAGGAGGAAAAGCCTATCTCCCAGTCTCCTTTTACTCATATTTTTTACAGGCTGTTTGTTAAGCTTTCATTTGTAGGTCAGCTTTCCTGCAAAGTTTGTGTTACGTGAGGAGCCAACTTGGACCTTATTCAGAGACCTAAATGCATCCTGTGACGTATTTTAATTTTTTTATTGGCTTTGTTTAATCCTTCTGACTGAAATAAATCAAAACAGTGTTAGTTTTTGCCTTGTGGTAGATCTGTAGCCTTAAAGGAAAGGTTCAGGTTTGTAAATACTAGTTCTACTGCAGTTCACGTATCTAGACTTCTTATCATTGTTTTTAACTTTGTTTTCAGATGGTGAACTGAATGTTCTGGATGATATTTTGACTGATGCTCCTGACCAAGATGATGAGTTGTATAACCCTGACAGCGAGCAAGATAAAAGTGAGAAAAAGGGTAGGTGACTTTGGATGCTCTGCAGGAACATAAATAGTAAAAAATATCTTTCTTATTAGGGTTAAAATCTTTGAAATAGCCACTCCTATAACCTGATTCAAAGAGTGAAATAGTTCCAAAAGTCTTTATTTCATGGACATCGTCTTTTTTGCCTGACTTTCCGGGGAAACAGTTAACTAGGTTTCCTTTTGTCTCAAAAGTGGTTACAGAGTCCTAGCTTGTGAATCCATTTGCAGTTAGAAAATTACTATCTTTTTGGTTCAATTAAATGAAATGAAGCAGGAGGGTTGCAAGGTCTGATTCCAGCTCAGTCCTTGATTTGGCTTCAGGCCAATCCTATAAGCATTTAACATAGCATTCCCATATACAAAAAACACCTACCAAAGCCTAAAGAATTGCTCTTTCAATGTGAAATATATGGTTTTGAATGTGAGCTGTTCCTAATAAGCAGGTTTGAGTGTTGTTGCAAAGTCTACAACTGGGCAATGCTACCTATGACTGCAAGAGGGGAAGCACCCAAAGTAGAGAAAGTAGGTGTCTCTGCACAGTTTTTGGTTTGATATAAAAAATAACCTTGAACTTGGTTTCTTTCTATTTAAGGATCAAAAAGAAAAACCGACAGGATGGAGAACACTGAAAACAAGAGACAAAAACCTTCTGTGCATTCATCAAGGCAGATAATGCCAAAGCCTCCTAGTTCATCAGTTAGCAATAACAAGAGAATAGTGAGTATGAAAGGAAAACCAGTATCAGAATACAAGAATGAGGAGTATCAGAGGTCTGATAGAAACAAGCGCCCAGATGGTGATCGAAAGACACGCATGTCAGCCAGTTCCAGGGAACCTTATAAAGGACAACCAGAAAAAACTTGCATGAGGAAAAGGGATATTGACAGAAGGGCAAAGTCTTCTACGCCAGATGGTTCAGAGGTATTAAATATTCTTGCTGCCTTATAAGTCAGTTCTATCAGACCTTTATAAGGCACATTCTCTTAGGACTGTGTGCGCATCCTGGCAATGTTATGTGACTGCTGATTCGCTTTTTCTTTAAACATCAGAGAATCAGGCATGAAGTGGATAGAAGACCGAGCAGATCCAGCCATTCTTCTAAAGAAGAGGTGAACTCTGAGGAATATTGTTCAGATCATGAGACTGGCAGTAGTGGTTCCTCTGAACAAGGCAATACGGAGAACGAAGAGGAAGGAATGGAAGAGGAGGAAGATGATGAAGGGGAGGAGGATGAAGAGGTGGAAGAAGATGGGGAGGAGGATGAAGAAGAGTATGAACAGGATGAGAGAGATCAGAAGGAAGGAAATGACTACGACACACGAAGTGAAGCCAGTGATTCTGATTCTGAATCGGCCTCTTTCACAGATGGGTCGGTCAGATCTGGGACTGGATCAGATGCATCAGGTAGGTAATAGCAGGCATGCTAATCTGAAATACCTTGCCGTTGAAAGTTCGACTGCTTTAAAAAAGTATCTATTTGCTGACTATGTCAAAGGTAAACCTTAGTAGCACAAGTCATAAGGTATTATGAAATAACGTAGACAAGGAAATAACGTGTGCTGGAAAAGTGGTATTTCTTTGCACCAAGTCTTGTGGATATCAGGATTACCGTGCTGAAGATTCATAGTGTTCCTCGATGCTTTGAAACATCACGATTAGTATTTTCTTAGGTATCTCATGTTTTAGTTTGCAATATGATTTGTCTTAAGTTGGTGTTGAGTTGTTCTGTATTAATCGAGATGAGTGACTCGGTAGACTAGTGTAGTAAAAGCATCGTCTCTGCAGGGATGGATAGTTGAAATCTTAAATAACTGGGGCCTTTAGCATTAGAAATCTAAACCTAAATTTAAATTGTTAGCTATTAGGGCAAACTTAGAGAAGAGTTTTAAGCAGAAAGTAGAAACAAACACTTTGCAGTTGTCTATTGTAATTGGTCCTAACTTACAGATGTGAAGTGTTAATGACATAAAAGCTTCTGGGTTTGGTTGTTTGGGTGATTGGGGCTTTTTTTTGTTTGGTTGGTTGTGGTGGATTTTTTTGTTCTCTTTTTAAGGAAGCTGCTTGCAATCCTGTTAAGATTTCTCTTCTGTATCTTCCTTGTCCGAAACCTCAATAAGCAGTAACCTGCGAAACATAACACTTTTTGTGCATAGCTCTTTTCTGTGCTCTAATTCCAAACAGCAGTGTAACCTAAAGACAAATGAGGGTGTAATAAATAACTGCTCTAAAACACTCCATAGTGTAATGTAACACTAATGTGTTAGGTGACATTCCACTTCTGAGAGTGGAAATATTTGCCTGTGTGCCCCAGTGTTTTGTTTTCGTACCTCTTACCGTTTTGTTGAGCTGTGAACCAGCGAACCCACATGACTATCACAAAATAGTTTGTACTCTGTGTTGAAAATTTGGCTGCAGGCAGAAGAGAAGAGCTAAACCACTCTTACTGAAACACCTATGAGATAAATTCTGTCACTAAACTTTGCACAGAATTACTGAATTTGTGGCTTTTGTCTTAACATAAATGAGAAGCTTAAGTAATTAGCCTTTACTTCCTTTGTGCAGTATAGTTTCAGGGCCGCAATCACAATTTTAAAGCACAAGTCAAATGCTAACTTCACTACCACAGATGTTATTTTTCTGTCTCAATACTTCTTATCACAATTTTACCTGCCACTTCACATTTAAAATATTGGTTTTCTTTAGATGAGAAAAAGAAGGAGAGGAAAAGAGCTAGAGGTATCTCTCCAATTGTTTTTGACAGAAGTGGAAGTTCTGCCTCAGAATCATATGCAGGTATTTGCTTTTATTGCTTGTCATCCTGACTTGCATCAAATCTTAATGTGTAATCTAAAATAAATGTAACTGGCTGTAAAGATTTATGGGGTATGTAGCTTTGTATAATTTGTTATTGACTTCTGGCATGTTGTGTGTGGATACCTTTGGGGGGAAGTAGGCTTTCTTGTTAATTTAATGCTATTCTGTTGCTTAAGTGGAATTTTCACTTTTTTTTTTTTTAAACTTGGAAGATGATGATTCAGTGACTAGTTTTCTGAGTAGGAAATTGTTCAAATACTATTTTAAAAAACCGAACCAAACAACCAAAACCAAACCAAAACAAAAACCCAAACAAAACACTCGTGCACATTGAATAGTATTTTTTTGTGTGTGTGGGTGCGCGCCAGAAAGCATAATTTGTCATGAATGAAAATTGTATGTGACAAGGCTGTAGAAATTGTATATTATCTCTATTAAGGCTCAATCTGAACAAATGTACTTTGGCTAAACGCAGGTTCAGAAAAGAAGCATGAGAAATTATCATCTTCCGTTCGTGCTGTCCAAAAAGGTATCATTTAAATTTGAATTTTTAATGCATGCCCCATAGCAAGCCATTGTCTCTGTTCATTAAATTACCTGTAAGTAGTAATGTTCCGATATAAATCGGTTTGAGTGCATAATTGTTCTGAGCATAACAAGTGAATCTTGAGTTACTTATGCATGTGTTGAGAGCAATGTGCAAAAAGTTCAGTAGCTTCACTCCTTGCATCTGAAAAGAGGACCATTTCAGCATTCTCTGTTGAACAAGTTGTGCTGATAATAAATGTTACCCAGTCTTTATGCAACAATTCTTAAGCAAGGAAATAAGTCCTGTATATCGGAACATCACTGAATCATGCTGGTTTTATTTTACTTTTTCTTTACCTGGATATCTAAGTTTTAGTTTTGATTTGGTTTTCCCTGGCATTTTGTGCTCTACAGCTTAGACTTCAAGTTGGGTGGTTGACTGTGATAATCTGTAGGTAGGAACTGGGTGGGATACAGTTTATTTTGAAGGAAACAAACAACTATCTGCACTCAAAAAAAAAAATAAATAAATTTGACAACTGTAAGTATAGACATTTCAGCTTATTTGACACTTTGTTTTTTCAGACCAAACAAGTAAACTTAAATACGTTCTCCAAGATGCAAGATTCTTTCTCATCAAGAGTAATAACCATGAAAATGTATCACTTGCTAAAGCAAAGGTATGTTGAATTTTCTTCAGACTGGTCTCTTTGTCTTGTTTTCAAACACACCCACTTACTATAGAAAAGCATATAGGTAGATGCATTCTTTTCTCCATCACTTAGATATTGGTAGAGGCAAGGATGAAAGGTATTGCTCTTTGATTCTGCTTCCACTGTAACCTGGAAAATTACCTAAACCATCATTCACTTAGCTTGGTAAGAGTAGGGTTAAAAAGGATCCTCAAGGTCTATTTTGATAACATCCTAAGCCAACCTCCATTGGGAATGTTGTGATGGTATTTCTCCTTTTCATCAGGACCTATGTTCATATGGCTCTACTGTGAGGAGGTTGAGAAGGTTGTTCTGGCTTTCATCTGGTGCTATAAAAGTAATTTTTGTTTCAGTTGATGGAGGGATCTGAAGCCTTACTGCAGAACTGTACACCCGGCAGTGCTGGTGTAAGGATGTTCTGGGGAGATTCCAGTGCAGTGGAATTCAGCTGCTGAGGAACGGCAATAGGCCACTCTGGTGGTTCTGTTTTTGCATGTGTTATTTGGAAGAGCTTATAGAAAAAATAACTGGTTTGCTGTTACACAATGTACATAGAGTAGGTGATTCTGTTAAAGAAGGTTTTGTAAATAGAATAGCATTAAAACGATTAAATGAATCTTAAAATTCCTGACCAGGCTTGGCTCCCTCCACCAGTTTTGACTGTAATCTGTGTAGTGAACAACATTCTGACTGGTGTTTGCTTTAGCTCTTTAGAGGAGTATATCGTTCCTGTCCCTCATCCAGGATGGGGGCTGCAACAGCATCTTGCTTCCTAAAGTTTGTGGAGTGGATGCTTTGCCTCTCAGTTCATAGGTGTCAGTGCTTTACCATGGTACTCTGATGAAACTGGCTTTTGTGGTGCCAGTGCAGTAAGCTGTTCTAGTTCTCAGCAGGGCTTCACAAGCAGCATAATGCAATACACAGCTGATGGAAAACTAGTAAAAAAATCCCCCATATAGTTACCTAGTGAGTACTGTTATAGTCAGGCAAGCACCGATTTTGGCACAGAATAGAGTATGAGAACACACCTTCAAGTTGTGGAACAACAAAGGAAGTGGAGGAACATTTTCTTTGGTAGATCCTATATCATATTCTGAGGCTGCACTTTGAACATACTAGACCAGTATAAGCTTCTCCTCTGAGTTTGCCCACAGAATGATTTGGGGAGCTAATCTTGCTAAAAAGTAATACAGCAAACTGGTATTCTATAGCTTAACTCAGTTGGTACCTTAAAACAAATTAGGTTTTTTTGTGCATGGCTGCACAATGGCTGGTGAAAAGGAAAAGGTGGGAATTAATGAGCAGGGATGTGCAAGACTAAACAAACTGTTTTGAGTTGTTATGCCATTTCAAAATGTTGGTCTGGGGTCTTTCACGTTTCTGGCCTTGCACTAAAAGAGTTTTAAAGTCTGCAAGATACCCTGAACAAATCTGCCGTACTAACAAGGCTACTGAAATCAACCTGCCTACCTTTCAGGATATATATGCTGCTGGCTTTACATAATTTGTTTCTGTTATCTGAACACGAACTCCCAAAGTCATGTAAAACATACATGAAAAATGAAGGCAAATGTCTTCATATATCCATCATTATGAAACCTTATAGATTGTCTAAATGCATCTGCAGTGTTAAAAATAACATTGAAAAGCCAGTATTTTAAGGGTTTTATCATGGGGGAGGCTAAAAATACATCCTGAAGGAACTGAATTTAGCAATACCTTTTTCTTTCCATTATCTTCTACCCAAGAACACTAGTTGGGTCTTGTTTTCCTCCTCTGCACTATGTTATTCTGTTCGCTAAATCACTTGAGATGAACTCTTATATTTTGGTGGTGGGGCTGGGGTTGTTTTGTTTTAGGGAGTATGGTCAACGCTTCCGGTGAACGAAAAGAAGCTTAATGCTGCATTTAGATCAGCAAGGAGCGTTATTTTGATATTCTCTGTAAGAGAGAGTGGGAAATTCCAAGGTAAGGGAAAGCAAGCTATTAGCAAGGTAAGTGAATGTGAGTTTTATGTGCAATAGCTTTTCTGTTGTGTCTTTGTTACAATTCATGTGAAATCCTTTAGGATTTGCAAGACTGTCTTCAGAGTCCCATCACGGAGGATCACCTATACACTGGGTGCTGCCTGCAGGAATGAATGCAAAAATGTTGGGAGGTGTCTTTAAAATTGACTGGATTTGCAGGTAAATAATTGTTCATTTACGTTACTTTTGAGTAATAAGGCATTACTGTGCCATTCCTGTGTATTACTCAACTGCTGGCAGCATCCGTTGGAAACTTGATTATTTTTTTTTGGTAGGCAATTAATCAATGTAGGGTTTTTTTTAACACTTGATTGTGTTTCTGCACTGATCTCTTGCACTGAAATCAGAAAACTGTAAAGTCTTTGAGTAAAAACAACTGTTCAATAGACAGATAAAAGGGGAAAAAACTCCTGCAAGAACGGATCTGTCTTAATCTGACACCTTGGAATATGACTGAACAAAGGAAATGGTACTGCTCTAATAGAGCATATGAAATAGTACAGATATTTTTGCATAATGTAGAGGTTGTGATCAGTATGTTCATTGATTTGATTATGTCTAACAGAAAAGTTTTTAAACTTCTCTTTTAAGAAAAAGAGCTGTGTCAGTCCTGTGAGATACATTGCATAGCTGTACAAGCACTTTGGGCTGCCATAAAGACTAAATACAGGGAAAGTGAGACTTCAAATGAGAGAAAAATCAAGGTTGGAAGGACCCTTTAGAAGTTACTGACTCCCACCTGCAGCTCAAAGTGGTTCTTAGTTCATAGTTAGGTCAAATGCTCAGGAATTTACTTCAGTAGTAAATGGCCTCAAGTTGCACCAGGGAAGGATTAGGTTGGATATCTCATAGAAAGGGTTAATCTGGAACAGGTTGCCTGGGGAAGTGGATGAATCACCATCCCTGGAGGTATTTAAATGACCAGTACATGGTAGTTGGGGACATGATTTAGTGGTGATTTTGGCTGTATTAGGTTAATGGTTGGACTTGATGATCTTAAAGGTCCCTTCCAAACTAGATGATTCTATGAGCTACCGCCTTACGTAGAGACTGGTCAATGTATCCAGGTGGTGACACAATAAGGAAGTACAATCTTGATATTGTACAAAGACAAAGAAAAATGGCTTTAATACAGTAGGCTGTCCTAGTATGAACATTTGAGGACCCTAGTAAGTCAAAGTGAAAATTCAGTTACTAGTACTTAAATGCATACTAATACATTCATTCAGAGACCTGACAGTGTAAAAGGATTCTTTTGTTTGTAGTGTGTTGCTGTATTCATTTTTAATAAAATTTTCTTATACAAATAATGGAGGCACAACTATAAATAATGCCACTTGCATATTTAGGCGTGAATTGCCATTCACTAAGTCTGCTCACCTGACCAATCCTTGGAATGAACATAAGCCAGTAAAGATTGGACGTGATGGACAGGTTTGTTTGTTTATTTTCTCTTTAACACTGCTTTGTACATACAGAAGTTTTGTAATCTCTTTGGATCAGTTGTTACTTGCGGTAGGGTACTGTGAAAAAGGCACTCGGCTTATTTCTAATGTTGTTGTGGAAGAAGGAAATGGCAAACAATACAGTGCCAATTCTGTTGTCATTTCTGTGATAAACAAGTGTTTGATGCTTCAAAATGGTGATATTTTGGATTTGAAATGTGCCTCTCACTACGTGGTGTGTGTCAGTTTTTATGAGTAAGTTCTGGTGTTTCTGGCTGTGTTCTGCAGTGGGGGGTATGTGTTTATACACTGCATTGCTTAGGGCATAGACTCTACCACTATAAAGTAAGTGCTAAGTAAATTTTAAGAGGGGTGGCTCTTTGTCTCATCAGCCATACCAGAACACGGGCACATTGCTGTTGTCGTGAAGTAATCCAGCCTTGACTAAAATAACTGGTTCTGCTTTCTAAAGGCAAGATGAGAGTTGCGTAATTCCCATAATGTATGGAAATTGTAGAGACTGGATTATTTTGCCCATAGACATGTCTACTTCATTGCACAGCACAAGTAAAACAGTATTTTCAGTCTTGGTTTTGATGTAGTATAAACTTTATCAACAAAAAAAATCAATTCACTTTGTTCCTGTTAAACGGTCAAGGAAATAAATTTTCTAACGTGTTGTCCACTTCTCTGTAGAATTGCAATCCAGATGTTTAATCTTTTTTCATAAAATTACTGTTAGGTCCAGGGCAAGCATTGTCTGGTGCTCGCTCTCCCTGCTTTACAACTTGGATTATTTCCTGATGTAGTGGTGGTTTATCCATTTACATTTTGTGTAACCCTGAATGGATTTCTCCTCTGAGGACACACACACTGAGCTTCTTGCCTTTACAACATCCTTTGGGAAGGCATTCCACAGGCCTGCTACTCACCAGGTTGAAGAAGCATATCTTTTTTTTTTTTAATTGTTTTGCACCTAGTTCCTGCTGGCTTCATTTGAAGACCCTGAGCTCTTGTACTGGAAGAGAGAGTCAGCAAATAACATATCAGTCTCTGTCCCTTTCTCCTCCAAACAACTCATGGTGTTGAATGCTCCTGTTGCTCTGTCTTGTCCCCCATTCCCCATGTATTCCCCTTTTATTCTAGGCTAGACAGACCCGACCTGCTCACTCAGAGTATGTAGGAATTGTTGCACTCATTCAGTTATCCTTGGTGCCCTGCCTTGAAGGTTTTCCATTTCTACTCTCCCCCTGTTTTTTGAGACAATGGGGTCAGAACTGCACCCAATACTTAAAAGTGTGAGTGGAACATGGACTTTCAGTGTGGTACAATGACTTTCTCATTCTGTGTTTCTTTCCCAATAACCTTGAACACACAATTTGCTTGTTTTGACTGCTGTCAAGCATTGAGCTGACATTTTCATAGACCTGTCTATCATACACTGAAGAACTCGCCTTTGACTGGTAATGGTCAACTTTGTCAGGCCGTGGTTTTTTATGTGAAGCTGGGATGGATTTTTTTTTTTCCCTACGTGTGTCACTTTTCTCTCTGTAATAGGTGATCATTTTCTTTGTGACGAAAAACAGTCCTCTGATTTTTGTAGCAAAACAGTGATGTGGCCTATGTGTCTCTTGGGAAGATATGGTTGCTCCAAGTGTTGGACTGTTTTATGAAAAGTGTTAAGTAATGCCTAAAGAGTAAAAGGTAATGTAAGTGAATTTTGCTCTGTCTCTAGTGATACTGAAACACCTTCAAAGTGTCTTTTTTCTTTTTTTTTTTTTTTTTTGATGTACGTTGTCAGTGTATTTGGGGAGAGTTTCATTTCTTCAGTTTATAAACAACTACTGAACTTCTAACTAATTCTAGGAAATAGAGCCGGAATGTGGAACCCAACTTTGTCTTCTCTTCCCTCCTGATGAAAGTATTGACTTGTATCAAGTCATTCATAAAATGAGGCACAAGAGAAGAATGCATTCACAACCCCGGTCAAGAGGACGCCCATCCCGTCGAGACCCCGTTCGGGACGTGGGAAGGTTAGAAACGTTCTTTGGACTGATAATAGGCACATGTATCAGAATAACGTGATGGAGGAATATGATTCGTCAAAGCTTTCCCTGCGATAAAGAAGAGAGAAAATCCTCAAATCAAGCTGCATGGACAAGTTTGTGGCTTCATTGAGGATTTCACATGGTTCCCCGGTCTGTCATTTTTCAAGAGGAAAATGGGGATCTTTGCTTTTGCAGAAAAAAAAGGCTTTTAAAATGCTGTCTAGTTTAGACCAGATCATTTATTGAGATAATACAATGTGTAACGCTAGCTGTAGGTGAGCTTGGCTTGATTATGAGCAGGCTAGATGGAGAGAAGGAAATATTTATATGCCAAAAATGTGTTAATATCTTGTAAAAGCCTTTTCTTTCAGGTGTGTCTCTGGATAAGCCTTATCAAATATGGGACTTTTATAAGGATCACTTAGAATTTTTCAGAAGATGGCGCCTCATTTTGAGGATAAAATATTTTAAGTTATTTTGATATTCAAGAGGAGCATTATTGGGACTGATTCAAATTGTGGCACCGTGATGTGTTAACCCCATTGCCAAATATTCTCTAACATGTAACCACTGAATTCACACATCTTGCTGAGCTTCTGAAAACAGTAGGTTCTTTCCAAAAGGGATCAAGTGGCCCTTGGAGACCCGGCAACAAACCAAAAAGAATGGCTGTTGCTGTGTCTGTATATACAACCTTTCCAGATGCTGGCAGTACCTGTGGACTTAAAAGTATTTTTAGAGGATCGACATGGTTATTGATCACTGCTTTATGAACTTAACATCACTTTCCAGAAAAAAAGGGGGTATAACTTGTTACAGAATTGGAGAAGTCTTTGCAAAGAACTGATATTAGCCCTTCTGCCAAACACCTTTGCCCCGAGTAGCCACTTTGCATACAGACTGATGTATGGTTTGGGCTGAAACCTTTGGTTAAGTTTCCTCTTTGTGGAAACATCCTGTGGTAGGTACAGATACCCAACAAGAGTCCCCATTTCCTTGAGCTTAAAAAAAAGGACACTGTAACGAGTAGGTAGGAGGAAACCTGGCAGCGCCCCCCTATTTCTGGCTTTAAAGGACTGAACACCAAGATGGCTTTTGAAGTTAAGCTAAGAGATTTCCAGTGCAATAAAGTATATACAAGTGAAGGTTTTGCAATGGACTGCAAACTATACATATAACACCACCACACCTTCTCAAGCCTGCCAGGGCCTCCATTTATGTGTGTGGCTTACAGCTTAAAGTCAGTAGTTGGACTACTATATGAACTGTTTCTATCATATTTTATACCGGTCGTAAATGCACTCTCAAAACTACAAGAAAGCGGTATGTTTATTCTTTACACCAGCTTTTATTTTCCTTGATCTGATTTTGCTGTAGTTGCAACTGCTTTGGTTCTTGGGCTTTTTGCTCATAGTAAAGAATCTGCTTTCGTTTTAAAAAGCTTAGTAACTGGGTATGGTGGGCTTTAAAGACTGAAGTTGGGAAGAGATATGGGTATAAAACTAAAAGCTACGTGAGCTTGTTACTCAGCAAGCAAGTTGCACAGTAATTATTTAAGAGTGTTAATTTCTCGTCTTAAGAAATTATATTTGGGGGTTGGGGGGGTGGAGTGGGGGGGGGGGCGGGTGGATTTGTAGCTGCTTTCTGTTTAGAAACACTGTTATGTTAGCATTGGAGTGTCCCATTAATGTTTATGTACCTTGATGGAGCAAAAGTGGCAGCCAGTTTTCAGTTCTTTATTAAACGTGACAGCAACTGGAATGTAACTGTAATAATCAAACTTCCTGAGAGCAAAGTTCTTAAAGAGAACACCTCTTATGTAAAAGAGCAGTTTGTATAGAAAGGAGCCCCAATTATTTTAATTATTAGAAAGCTTAAGTGTTCTTAAACTTCATGTAAAAGGTACCAATGCATTGCTGGTAAATTGCTTAAAACAGAAATCACTAGAAGTAATGTAACTGGCCTACCCAGTTGGAGAAGCTACAGTGAAAGAAGCAATTTCACAAAGCATGCACAGTTTTATTTACAAATGTTACAGAAGTAGATCTTTTATAGATTTCTTTACCCCATAGCTAACAAATGCAGCAATGTCTGTGCCTTCTGACTGTAATGATATATTTTGCTATCTATTTGCACTGTATTTAGTTCTGTAAATTCTTTTGTTATCCAGTTGGTTGTTTCAAAATGTCATGTGGGAAGTGTAATGTTAAAACTTAAGTCTGAGGTTTTTTCTAGACAAACCTGTACCCTTTGGTACTAATGTACAGTTGGGTAGAGTTCCTTCCTTAACTACCAAAGCCAGAAAGTAACAGTGAAGGGTGTTTAATCAGACTGTTGTTCTTGCTTATTTGAGTTCAGATTTAAAGCTGTAGAACATTTTGAAGCAGATGGAATAATTAAACTGAGATCCTGGGCAGCTCAAGTTATTCCTGTAAGGTATTCTGCTGTGACGAATGCTCCAAGCAACCTTGTTTAATCTTTGATATCTAATTTGTGTAGGCGTCGACCAGAAGATTATGATATTCATAACAGCAGAAAGAAACCAAGGATTGACTATCCCCCTGAGTTTCACCAAAGACCAGGTTAATATCTTACTATGAAGATTTGTGTGCACCAATTCACAAGTGTTTTCTCTTTTAGTGTATCCTTATTTAATTCAAATACTGATATGACTGAGATACAAAAGCAGGACTTGTCCCAAGTGCTGCCTGCTTGGTTTAACCTGCCTCTCACAGAAGTCAGTGACAACGTTTCACGTGTTCGAGAGAGAACTGAGTTGATCCAGGTCCAGGCTGAGCACTTTTTAAGAGCCTCAGAATTGTGTGTGTACGTTGTTGTGAATGATCCTTTCAAGTGCTTTATTAATACGGGTAGTTGAAATACCTGACGGGCACAAGAATTGGTTTGACCAACTTGTCAATGCACTAAGTTAAAATGTTTATCTGAAATTTCCTGTGGGGAAAGTCAGTGGAGATTGCCTGACTGGCAGCCTGTGTTCAGAGATGACGGTAGACTTTCAGTTACGTCTTCAGAGAGAATTTTTTTACAAGCTTGGCATGAGGAGGGGAGGGGGAAGTTTTGCTGTATTTTACAAGAGCTTCTAGTGATGAGTTTGAGACGGGGAATTTTGTTGTTCTCCAAACAGAAATGTTTGCAATGATAGTACTGTGTTTATTTTTTCTTCAGAAAGCAATTAGTAAGAAATTCTTTCTTTTAATCTACCGAATCTTGCTTTGTTGCGGCTAGAAATACATAGTCCATTCTTTCAGTAGTAAATATCTAAATCTTAAGAACCTGTCTATCTGTTCAGCTTGACCGCAAAGTCTGTGTTCTTTGATGCAGAAGGAATGTTGTTGCTGCTCCCTGGCTCTCCAAGACCATTATTTAGAAAACAGAACAAATTTTTTTGTTGTTGTTGTTAAATAATGGAGCTTAGAAGTATTGTTTTATTTGTATAATCATGCCTGGTGGTTTGTGCCATTTCACTGACCTCTCTAAAGTTTATTTCCTTGGTTTTACTGAAGCTGCAACTATTCTTTGCCCTGTGGGACTTTTCCAGATGTTTTTTAGATTGTTTTCCGTTTTCTGTGTAGCGCTGTATCCAAAACATCTTAGGAAATCAGCCATAAGCGTTGCCCAGCTGAACACATTGTACTGAATACGTGGTTAGTAAGTACTAACAGCTGTGTGCTGACTGCCAAGGGATAGTACCCTTCAAATCTGTAGGCATTGCCAGTTTGACTGAAATTCAAGCCTTTATTTGCACAGATATTTGTACTGTGTGCAAGTTCCTACGGGTATATCTGCATCTTTTGTTTTTATTACTACATTATAATGTATTTCTGTACTGCCTACAAGCAATTGTAAGGTTTTGAGAGTTATTTTGAAAGCGATGATAATGGCAGGTAGACACAACTTCATAGCTAGCAAAAAAATGAAAGGACAGTTTCTAGTGTGTTTTTTAAGACTGTTATCATGTGATGGTAAATTGAATTAATGCTGCTTGATGTTCGAACAGGGTATATAAAGGATCCCAGATATCCTGAAGTGGACAGGTAAGGTGTGTTCATGTTACTCATTTTATGCCCTGGTAACTTGTCTGTATGGATAAATTGGATTTAGTTGTGCAAATTTTTATTCCCAACAGACGATTTTCAGGAGTTCGACGAGATGTATTTTTAAATGGGGTAAGTTGGTGCATGCAGACTTTTGGGCAACTCTTTTGTATTCAGCTTTCAGCGCTTCCAGAGAACGCTCATCACATATGTTAATATTACTGTCTTTTATTTTAGTCCTACAATGATTACGTGAGAGAATTCCACAACATGGGACCACCACCACCATGGCAAGGAATGGTTTGTGTCTTGTTGAATTCAACTTTTCTCTGGAATATGGCTTTTTTTTTTTTTTTTTGCTACCCTCTAGAGGACCCTAGTATATTCAGTGTACGCTCAACTCTTCCCTTTTCCTAAAATATATCTTTGCTATAACTGTAAAAAGTTATTTATGTCAAATATTTTGTAATTTACTTATCTGTCAGCAGTAGTCCAGCATTCTAGTAGGCAGTACGGCAACAGGAATCTGGCTTGTTTGAACCTACAAGAAACTGAAAGTTCTGAGGAAACAGAAGACCCTACTTTTAGCTTACACAAGAGGGTGTGACAAGCTTTTGTGTTCTGCTAAAATATTCATAGCAATTGGCTATCTGTCAAACAGCAAATGCACTAAAGAGGTGGACTTGGTGCAGAGGCTCATGGAATGGGCTGGCATGCTCTAATGTTGCGCATTGGCTTGCTTTTGGCTATGGCAGTGAAGCATGAAGGAAAATAGCAGAATGTACTTAGACACTCACTGTAATCAAAATAAGTCTTGCTGTATTGCAGCCTCCACTGAAATGCACTTTTTTTCCCAGTCAGATAAGCATGTGTATGAGTACAGGTGCATACATGGAAATTAACAGTTCAGTTGTATAGCTGTGGTTTTGCCATCATGTCAGGAGAAAGAGTCATTGTAACTAGTGTTGGTTCTGTTTAGTAATTCTCACTCTGAGCATCCTGATTTTGGATAACTGCATTGAGTCTTTTGGCTCTTGTGTATACTGTGAATGAGCAAAAAGCAGTGCCGGGTACAGAGATGCTACTATTGCTCCTAAGTTTTCTCAGCTGAAACTTAACTCTGGTTCATCATAAACGAAGTGAGCAAAGTCATCAGACTGAGGCCTCCAGAAGCTACCCCTTTGGTTTTTTTTCTCCCCTGCTTCCCCATTCTGCATGCTTTCCCAAGTATTCATCCTAAAATCCAGCACTTCTGCCTACTTTGTGACAATGATGCAAGCAAAGATGCTTTGGTAATATGGGAAAGAAAGGCCTTGCTGATTGAAGAAGTGGAAGAGAACAGCCAAGAGATGTCTTGTTTTGGGGGCAGGTAGAAGAGTTAAAAAATAATTATCTGCTAGGCCTCTGTCAAATAACTTGTCTTGCAGAGTAAGTTCATTTGAATAGGAATATATTCATAAGGAATGGCAATCAAGAGACTCATTTCTGTACGAGCCCCCGGTTTAGACAAAATTCACATTCTGTATGCGTAGATTAAAAAAAAAAAAACAAACTTAAGTAGCGGAAATTTTAGGTACAGTATCACTTTGAGGCAGATATGGAAAGAAAGCGTGTCTGGGGAGGGTGTTGGCCAAACTTTGAAGAAGCAATGGTAGAGAGGCGGTAAAGCAGGCCAGCGTAATGAAAAATAGTTTGCCTTTCAGTTAGGAGGCTGTGATTGGATATAGTTAGATGTCATGTTTTCCTCTGAATGAAAGTAACTTCTGCTCTTAATTCCCCACATTTACCCTTGTGTGCATTCCTTTCTTTTGAAACACTCAACGCACTTACTACTGTAACTTTCTTGTAGCCACCGTATCCAGGTATGGAGCAGCCTCCACACCACCCTTACTATCAGCACCATGCACCTCCACCTCAAGCTCACCCTCCATATTCAGGACATCATCCTGTACCACATGACGCAAGATACAGAGACAAACGAGTAGTAAGTGTCCACAGAGACAGAGGGGGACACAAGTCTGTGGGACAGTAGAAATGGGAGGAATTTGGGGTACAGATCTAGCCTCATCTGATAATTACTGATGTTTATAAACAGCGTTTTTAAGAACTGTATTAGTTTTCCTTGGAAAGATCAGTTATTTAGGTGGATGAGAGACTTTCAACATCTTTGAAAAGCCTCTCTCTCCAGGGTGATGTAGAAGTACAAAATTCTCACAACATGCTCTTAAACTGAGGTGTGTGCTTAAAGTGGCTTCCAGCTGTCTAGCTCTGAACTTCTGAACCTGAAGCCCAGTTTGAATAAGGACATGCCTGTAGCGTTGCCTGTGTACAGCAAATCATCAGCAGCAAGGTTTGTGTCTTTTCTGATGGACGCATCAAAACACAGGGCAAACTTAAATAATTTCGATTAACTGGCTTTGGGAGGCTGCTTTGAGCTTTCAGGTCTCTTGCCGGTACCTGGCATTTGAACCCCAGCTTCTGCAGAGTGGAAGCACAGACGTGGTGCTGTCCTGAAAATGAAAGAAGGAACTTGTGCTTATGGATGCTGGACATAATGTCTGGTTTCTTGGGGTTTTTTTTCTAAAAATACTGGGTTTTCCCAAGAGTTATGGCCAACCATATGGATACGGGAAGGGAGGGGATTTTTATCCGTGAATGAAAATAAATTAAGCTGTCTTTTCATCACAGCATGACTATGACATGAGAGTAGACGACTTTCTTCGCCGCACACAAGCAGTTGTCAGCGGTCGGAGAAGCAGGCCTCGGGAGAGGGACCGAGAGCGGGAACGGGACCGTCCTAGAGATAACAGAAGAGACAGAGAACGTGACAGAGGCCGGGATCGGGAAAGGGAGAGAGAGAGGATTTGTGATCGGGACAGAGACAGAGGTGAAAGAGGTAGATACCGAAGATAATCTATCTGGAACCAGTGCTCACTTGAAACAAAAAAAGCTTGTATTTTTTTTGTGTGTTTACAAGTAGTACATTTTATTTTCAGCTGTCTACTTAAAGTTCGTTGTGTAGAAGGATTTATAATGACCCTCTCTATTCCAAGCATGCAGTGAACTATGAACTGGAAAACCTCAAATCGGCCAAAAATAAAATACGCAAAGCTCGCACTCAACTTGGCGTTTCTGTTGGAGCAGAACGGGAAACAGCTAAGAATGTAGATAGTGATTCATTCTCAATAAGTGTTCATCTACTTAGTGACTTCATTCTAGGTTTTTGAATACTGATGGATAACTGCCTTTTTTTTTTTTTTTTTACTTTGATGTTTTCTTCCTGTAGTTTCACACGGTTCAATGGGAGAATGCTGCTATCAAGTATGCAAATATTGAAGTATGACTTTTTTTTTTGACCGTATGGCAGTGTTGTAGCAGCCTTTTTTTCTTTCCCTCCCCTTTCCTCCTCCTTCCCTGTTTTTTAACCCTATCTGTAAAGTCAAGTGTTTTTTCAGTCTTCAGTAATGAAAGCAATATTAAGAAGACACTATTGATATCTAATTTTTAACCTTTTTTAAAAAATATTCCCATGTTCAGTAACATCTTGGTCAATTCTCTTGTCTAGTCTCCTTCCAAAGTGTACGCATTGCTTGGAATGTTCACGACCTGCGTGTGTGGAACCAGAAAATATTGCTGTATTCTACATTGCTACCATTATTTTTTTTTTTTATAAAAATAAATTGGTAACTATTGAAACGATTAAAACTCCAGATCGGGTTTCTTGGTCTTCTGAGCTTGCCAGCTTCCATAGATTCTAGCAGTTCTAGGAAATTATTTGTCTTCAAAAACAGTTTAAAGGATCTTGCCATAGGTAGAATGCATGCAAACCCAAATTTAGGAAAAGGACTGCTGAAATAAAAGGTAATTACTTTTCTCTTTCCACAGTGAAGAAGTCAACTTACAGCTCCTGCAGCTGATCAGTTTTGAAGGCCTTAATGTTCAACTTCACCAACTTATCTTTCAGCTATGATTATGGCTGAGGATAGCCTATCAATACCTGTCTCCTGGGAATGTGTTGGTCCTGCAAGATCCAGACTTTCCCAAAGTTGTCTTTGTAGTGATTGTTGCATCGCTTAGTGTTTCTCTTAAATAGGAAATATTTGAATCTAAGTGCCAATGGTAAGACTGTGAAAAAAGAAAAGTAAAACTTGTAGTGAAAGTCGTTCAGTTTCTTCAGCAATTTCCTAGTACTCAAAACTTGTATGAGTAGTGCTGCCTCGGTGGACTTCTTCATAACCGTTCTTCAGTGTCTTCTCATGTAACAGAGCCAGATGGTAATGTGTACTTTAAATGCCTCCAGCTCCACAGTGCTGAGTGCTGTAGCTATTTTCATGAAATTCAGTATAGGATTGGCCACAGTGTGGCAGTTGTGGAAATGGGATTTTTAGATCAGACAGGATGAGCTCTGTGTATTTCAGTTCTTCATAGCTATAGTAAACGTGTACATCTGAGAGAAAACATTTTGCTTAGCATATGTAGAAGTATGGTGGGATTTTTTTAAACGCTACAAGAAAGGGAATATATGTTTGGGTTCCTCAGAAGAGTTTATTGTGCACTGAGAGGTATGCCCCTTACAGTAGGATTAGATCAGTCTATCAAATTCAGTACATATACTGCATCTAATTGGAAAAATATATCATAGACCACCTTCATTCTTCAGTCATATCTCTGTTTTATATATAGATTCTAGAAAGAAGAGAGGGATTTGGTTGTGGTGTTTTGGTTTGGTTTTTTTTTTTTTACCTTTCTAATATTAGATAAGATAAATTTCTTTGAGTAAGTTATAGAAAAGAAACACCCACTTAAAGTGACTGCAGAGCACTTTCTCTGGGCAGCTTTTCCCAGCTATCTTGTTTCCTGTGTCCTTTGTTAACCCTTCCTGACCAGTGTCTACAAAGTATGCTATGAGGCTTCCAGGCTTTTTTGGCAACCAAACTGACATCTCAGCAAATCTTCTGCTTGCAGAAGCTGGATGATGGGGCCTGCTAGTGATCAAGCTTGATGAAGCTGTGCCTCGTGACCCAGCTCTGTGAACAGTTACAGCAAAAACTTTGAGATCTGGGCCTGAATGTCATGATGTTCTACTTCTTGTTCACCATTCTTATTTCAATATGCATGCATAGGATCCCATCGTAACCATAGGAACAGTGTACCAGGAGTTACCACGAGAAGCACTAGTCTTGTTCAAACCCTTTTTAGTTTGGAAGCAACTTACTTGAGCTTTTGTAAATGTTGTAGCATTAAGAGAGTTAAGCAGACATTAAAACTCTTGACAACGGTAATATAAAAGTTAATGAAGGGTAGGGAATTTTATTATGTAAACAAATAGAAGATATTTTCTCAGCTGTTAGTATCTCTCCAACTTTTCAGGCAAAGCAACTGACTGTTGCCACATACAATATTTCTTCTTTGCAAGTTCTGTGTCTGGAGGTTTTCCTGCATTTTTCTGTTTGCATGTCTCAGAGGTGTTTGGGGGTGAAGATTTTCAAGTTACTGACAAATGGATTTTTCACAGCCCTATAGTGTTGCAGTTAGAACGATGGCCTGTGCAACAGGAAAAGAGAAGTCATTCTCAAAAAAAAAAAAGTATTAGGACTCTGGGTTCCCCTTAGTGCATTTGTGAAAAGTTTGTGATACAGGCTTCACCAGCCATTTGCAGCTCCCAGTTTTTCACGATCTTGTCCATTTCACTGGGTCCTTTTTAGGAGCCCCATAATCTTAGCATCACTTTCCAATCTGGAGGGAGCTATTCTGGCAGGAAAAGCTTTTTGGTTGTGAATCATTAAGCCTGGGTGACGTTACAGGAGAGTAGTTGCAGTTTGAGGGACCCACAGTACCACATGTGGGAAGACTGAATTTATGAAATACACTAAAATGAATCTGAGAAGTTAAAGCAGAAATTACTCTTCTAGGGACCAGGTGTGATCAGCTGAAAGGGTCCCATGGGATAAAGCAACTATAATTCAATCTTAGGCCAGAAGGAGTTTGCTGGCTAAGGAAGGAGCTCTGCCCCACAACAGCTTTCTAGCATGATGCAGTTCAGTGTGATACTTCATGATATGCCCAGCTTAAAGCATAACCTAGTACTGTTATGCACCAAAGGAATGTGTCTGAGTGCCCTGCTGAATCAACCTAGGAGAAGAAAAAGTGCTGATGGGGATACGATGTCTATTCTTTCTTCCTCTTTGCAATCCTGCCACATCTCCTACAGCAAAATAAGCAGCACTTGACAAGAATGAAGATAGCGATGGCTGCACAGGTGAACAAGAATGCCAGAACATCCAGGCAGTGGTACTGGTACCAGGTGAGGTGGTGAGCAGCTGGTCTCAAGTGCTTTGCTCCTTTGTGACGCATGACAAATTCAATCCAGAAGACGGCTCTGTCCAGAGGCTTAAGTGGCTGGTCGTGGTGTATCTTGGATAACCTTAGAGCATTTTCTTTATAGCTGGGGAAAAAATAAGAAACCAGGATTTGTCCTTGATTCCTGAAACAACCCATTCAGCACCCAGCAGTCCCCTTGAGGAATTAGACAGCCCTGCTTTTACTTTCACTGATGTTATTTAAATATACTTGAAATATATTTCAAGTTGACCCCTATCTGCATGAAATTGGGTTATGAACAGTAATAGAGAAAGCCAATCTGTTGTAAAGAAAAGATACTAAAAATGATTCCAGATACTGCTCTTTTTTTAAAAAGCAACAGGAAAACTTTTGCAGCATTTTCTGTTCGAATATAATACAATGTGTTGATTGGGACTGGGATAGAGTTAATTTTCTTTGCAGTAGCTGGTGTGGAGCTGTGTTTTGGATTTGTGCTGGAAACAAGTGTTAATAATACAGGGGTGTTTTCCCTAACAGCTGTGTGGTGCTTATAGAGTGTCAGGGCTTTTTTTGCTTCTCACACCGCCCTGCCCATGAGCAGGCTGGGGGTGCAGGAGAAGCTGGGAGGGGACACAGCTGGGAAAGCTGACCCCACATGACCAAAGGGATATTCCGTGCCATGTGATACCATGCTTAGCCATAAACTTAAGGAGGAGGTAGAGGGGGGATGCATGCACCAGATTTCATTCAGCTCTTTGGGTGCTTGGTCATCATTCAGGTTGTTACAGACCACCACCACCATGGCTAATTCCCTCAGGTAATGGATTGCTTCCATCAGTTTGCTTCAGGAATTTGCAAGTTCTTCCTTGAAGGGATACCTGCCTTTTTTCCAATCCCTTTGTCGATGGCCTTGTCCTTACCAAGGCATCTCAGCTGCCAGGCTTACTTACCCTCCCATTCCTCACTGATAGCTACAGCAGCCGAAGGATATTGGTAACTAGGGGTAGAGGAAAGAATTGTGGCTACGCAGAGTAAACAATACAATTAGAAGTGTCACCCTGAGCCTCCAGTGGATTTATACCAGCAGAGAACTGTCAGGAGCTACACAGAGCTTTCCAAGAACTGTTTTTCTCAAAGTGATAATAAAGTGTAATATAAGGAAAATCAAATTACTTGCTGATTCTCAGAAATGAAAGGTGGTTTTCATCTGAAAGCCAAACTCCAGCTACTCCGTGTTTTTGGTTTCTAGAAGAGCTAGCAGAATTTCTCACATCGGCAGATGAAGATTTGAATAAGCTCATCCTACTGTAAGACAAGAATAAAACTTACGTGGAATTGTTAATGACTGTATTCAGTGCATCAACTAGGTCCTCCACCTTCAGTGTGCTGAAATCCAGTCCAACTGCAGCTCCCTTTGCCTTCACATGAGCAATGTTGTCATACTGGTCAGCAAACAGGGGAATTCCAACCATCGGGATCCCATGGTAGATGGCTTCATAAATCCCATTGGTCCCACCATGAGTAATAAAGGCCTTCGTCAAGGGATGGCCTGGAACAGGGAAGAAGCGTGTGTAGCAGTGGCTGTGGCAGGCTGCATTCATTGGGATGTGAGAACTGCAAACTACCCAGGCAAATGCACTGCTAGAGAAGAGGACAGTCCTGAGGTCTGGCTCAGCATCAGAGCTTGCAGTGCTTAGTTTTCACACATTCGTATTTATTTCAGTGCAACGTGGGAATTGGCACATTCCTCCAGACTACCACAGAGTTACCAGGTTAGGAAATTCAGGCTCCAAGAGCAAATCTCTGCTGCTTAAACTGTGAAACTAATTGTAGTCACAAGTGTTATGTGGTTCTTTGCCTGAATAAGTCATTTTAGTGGAAAAAAAGAAAGAAGGAAACATTTTTTTCCATCTGCATCTCAGATGGAGTCAGTCTCACCAAGCAGATCATTTTGGGGTATCCAGTCATAAATCCTGGTGTTGGAGCCCAGAGTTTCTGGTTTTTTCCCTTTGTACCGCCAGATGACCTTGAACAAAGGAAGAATAAGATAAACACAGTGCGTGTGATGTGCTCTTCTGTATTTTGCATGTGATTTAGGGCTTTATCCCTACACCAAAGGTACGGATATTCCATACTGTATAACATCATGCTCAGCAATAAAACTAAGGAGAAGGTTGGCGGGGGGGCTGCATGTATCCCTTTTTAAGAACACATGCATACCTTTCCCCAGTAACTCAAATAGCTTTGGCTCCAGTTTAGCTCTTTGATTAGTATTACGTGTGTATTGTAAGAATCACCTTTTGAGTGATTTTTACATTCTGGCCTGTGGACACACCTCTGTGCCATTTGATTCAGAGAAGGGGAAGTACCAGAACTCCCCATGAGGTGACTCAGCAGTCTGCCTCTGCAGAGCCCAGCTTGGCTGTGGCACATCTGACAGAGGTGCAAATAAAAACCAGGCCAGTCCAAACGTGAAAGACTCACTGAAGGTAACAGGAGTGACAAAAAACAAGGCAAGTTGTTCTAGCCTCAAAAGGAACTTCACCTTTTGTGGAAGCTGGCTGAGGGCTCTTGCAATCACATTACTTTTTTCATCAGTTAGGTTATAGACCATCGACCCCAGAGAGAATACCACGATGCCGTGTTCCCCTGAGCTCTGAACAAATTCTTCCATTTCCTGTGAGAGGCAGAAAACACACTAAGAGTAGTTATGCTCTGCAGATTACACAGAATAAGCAGGACAAGATAGAGACATGCACATGCCTGCAGAGCTATGATCTTCTTGGCATCACGGAGACATGGTGGGATGGATCGTATGATGAGTGTTGGAATGGAAGGATATAGGATGTTTAGGAAGGACAGGCAGGGGCATCAAGGAGGGTGTTGCCTTCTATGTCAGTGACCAGCTGGAGTGCATGGAGCTCCACCTGGGGCTGTAAAAGGAGCTGGCTGAGAGTTTATGGGTCAGGATTAAAGGGAAGACAGGGACAGGTGACATTACAGCGGGGGTCTGCTATAGACAGATAGGAGCAGCCTCATGTTTGCAAGCCTTAGTCCTCATTGAGGTCTTCAACCACCCCAATGTCTGTCGGAGAGACAACACAGCAGGGCATAAGCAATCCAGGAGATTGCCGGAATGTGTGGATGATAACTTCTGTCTGCAAGTGATAGAGGAGCCAATGAGGAGAGGTGTTCTGCTGGGTCTTGTTCTCGCCAACAAGGTGGGGCATGTGAAGCTCAAGGGCAGCCTTGGCTGCAGTGACCATGAAATGGTAGAGTTCATGTTCCTTAGGGCAGCAAGGAGGGCACACAGCAAGCTCACTACCCTGGACTTCATGAGAGCAGACCTTGGCCTCTTCAGAGATCTGCTTGGCAGAGTACAGTGGGATAAAGCCCTGGAGGGAAAGGGGGCCCAAGAAAGCTGGTTAATATTCAAGGATCACCTTAACAAAGCTCAAGAGTGATGCATTCCAACAAAGAGGAAATTGGGAAAAAATGACAGGAGGCCTGCATGGATGAGCAAGGATCTCCTGGACAAACTCAAACAGAAAAAAAAAAGAAGCCTACAGAGGGTGGAAGCAAGGACAGGTAGCCTGGGAGGAACACAGGGAAATTGTCTGAGCAGCCAAGTATCACGTTAGGAAAGCTAAAGCCCTGATAGAGGGATATCAAGAGCAACAAAAGCTTCTGTAGGTATGTTGGTGACAAAAAGAAGACTAGGGAAAATGTGGACCCTCTCCAGAAGGAAATGGGAGACCTTGTCACTTGGGATACGGACAGGACTAAGGTACTAAATGGCTTTTTTGCCTCAGTCTTCACTGGCAAGTGATCTAGCCACAACATCCAAGTTGCAGAAAGCAAAGGCTCACTGAGAGAATGAAGAACTGCCTGCTGTAGGAGATAATGAGGTTCAACCCCATCTAAGGAACATGAAGGTACACAACTCCATGGGACCCGATGAGGTTCATCCATGGATCCTGAAGAAACTGGTGGGTGAAGTTGTCAAGCTACTGTCCATCATATTTGAGAAGTTGTGGAAGTGCAGTGAAGTTCCCACTGGCTGGAAAAGGGGATGAACCAATTTTCTGTTTTGTGATTTTACTTTTTTAGTTGGGCTTCTTCTAACTGACTGAAGTCTGAAATTAACAGCATGTTGTTCAGAAACTGTTCGCTCTCACAGTGATAAAACCNCGGATCTGGAATCCAGCTCCTGTCGATCACCGAGTCTAGTCTGGGACTTTTCTGATGCCTGCTGGTGACGTGATGGTCAGTCTGGGAGCTCGATATGGTTTTGTGTATATTGTATCTATTGCATTACTTTCTTCCTTTTTTTTTTTGTTTGTTTTAATTTTAGTATTAATACTTCATTAAAGTAGTTTAGTTCATTCTAAACTCGTAAATCTCCTTATCCTCTTCCTCTCCCTTCTTTTTGGGTGGAGGAAGGGCCATCAGTCAGTCTGGTTTTGGTAATTTTGGCTGAAACCACAACACATTTTCAAAAGGGAAAAAAAAGGAAGACCCAGGGAACTACAGGTCGGTCAGTCTCACCTCTGTATCCGTTAAGATCATGGAGCAGATCCTCCTGGAATCATTGCTAAGGCACATGGAAAATGAGGTCATTTCTGGCAGCCAACATGGCTGCACCAAGGGCAAATCATGCCTGAAAAATTTGGTGGCCTTCTAAGCCAATGTTACAGTGTTGGTAGATAAAGGAAAAGCAACTGAGAAGGCTCCGGGGAGACTTTATAGCAGCCTTACAGTTCCTAAAGGGAGGCCTTACAGGAAAGATGGAGAGGGACTTTTTATCAGGAAGAGTAATGATAGGATGAGGGGTAACAGTTTTAAACTGAAAGAGGGGATGGTTAGATTAGATATTAGGAATAAATTCTTTCCTGTGAGGGTGGTGAAATACTGAAACAGGTTGCCCAGAGAAGGATGCTCCAGGTTTGAGCAACCTGGTCTAGTGGAAGGTGTCCCTGCTTAATGGCAACTGGGGATTGGGACTAGATGAGCTTTAAAATCCCTTCCAACCTAATCCATTCTATGATTCTGGGATTTCTGTGAACAGAGAGCACAACCTTTTTAGCTTACCAAGATGATCATGGTGTATGAGCACCTCTGCTGACAGAAGAACATTACAAAGATAGACCTGGCGCTGTGCAAAACAAACAGTTTCTCCCCAAGGAGGAGTAGAACAAGTTGGGACAAGTGACAGAAGTTTTGTGTTTTTTGAAAGCAACTCGAGCATTTTCAGGACACATTTCTTTCACAACACAAGCAGCAGGAATGGAACCTGGCACTGGCGTGAGAGGGTCATACCCTGTAACTCCCTCCCTGGCATAGTCAGGCAAGGTTCTGGATTTTCTTGGAACAAGTGCTTTGCATTCCATAGCTCCTGCTGAAAACGTATAGGGTTTTTCAGCATCCTGATCAGAGATTCATCAAGTTGTTGCTGTCACTTTAGTCAGCCAGTTCTCTGTTTCTTGCAATACAGCATATGCTGCTAAAGAGGTTTTCTGCAAATCAGACCAATAGGTCTTCCCGTTCTTTTTTGTAGTCAGTGTCATGTGAAATGGAGCAATAGCATCCAAAAGAGAATGGTTATCCGTTTGCCCCAACTCAAGCCCAGCTACAGGGGAGTGGGAAGGGCTATAAGGTTTCTCCTAGTATACAACTTGCACTGAAAATACCCCGCCTCTTTTAAGGCCCCTGCAGGACTGACAATCTAGACCAGAGCTTGTTGTGCTGCCATCATCAGTGTCTGGGAGTTTCAATTTCCACCTGAACATTGCCAGTCATGGCAGAGCTCAGGCTGGAGGTACTGGAGTATTTCACTCCCTTTAAGATGTCTTAATCTGGGCAACAATAGAAAAAGTTTATCGCTCATCTTTTCTGCAAACCTTGACTCTATTTTGTCTGAAGAATTTGTCCTGTCACAGTGGTTTTTTGCACCAGGTATTTCAATGGTATAATGGGCAGCAAGTCTGTATCTTAGAATTAAATCTTACAGTTAAGTACTCTGAGGTAGCACCTATTTTTCCTAAAACAAACACTGTATTCCCTCCTGCTGAACTCAGTTATCTTCTTTTAAGACAGCAGGCTCTAAACCCAGCCCTTAGTTTGCACAATACAGACAGATTACTGAATAGCTCTGTGCTCCCCACGGGCAGTAGAGCATGTTCTTTAAGAATGAGCTTTCGCAGGACGTGGCTTGCGTGGTTGATCAGGGAGAGAAACAGTTTTTGTTCTGCTGGGCAGTCCAACTGATGGCAGAACAAAGTTGGGGGTACCTTTGGTAATGGCTTTGCAGGCTGGCAGTGAAGTCCTCCAACAAACTCAAAGTTGGGCAGGAAAGGGCGTGGAAATTCAAAGTCCCAGTATGTTCTGATTAACCATATCTCCGCTTTCCCCATCGTCTCACACAGGGTTGTGGGTCTTCCTATGGACAAGGTAAAAGGGGTTTACAGCACACACAGGCGCAGCTTTGCTCTAGATTGCAAAATAGGAGCCTTACCTTTATCTTTTGGCACTCCTGGTCAGTGTAGTCTATCAAACCACACATGAAATGAAAGCATGGACAAATTCAGACCTATTCTTTGCCCGGTCCTGCGTTTGGCCTTGGCGGGTTGCCACGAACAGGGTAATACAATCTTTAAAAGGATTTTGGACCTTCAGGATTAATTTAGAGCAGTACAAGAGTAGGTGCAAAGCAGTTAGTTTCTGTGATACAGAAATGCAATTCTTGTACCCATAAAAGAGTTCATTACCTGTGCTTGTAATAAAAACACACTTTGGGGAAGGAAACAATCACAGAAAAATTCGTTCAAAATAAAAAAATAAAGAAATCACGAAGTGATGAACACCAGTCAGGGAGGAAGAAAATTTTTAAACAAAGTTCTGTGGCATTTTTCAAATGGTGACTCAGTCAGAGGCTGCTCAGACTACAGTAACAGGCAGGTACAGACATCCCTAGTTCTAGGGACTGGGTCAGCCCCTTCTGACACATGCTGGGAAAATTTGGCCAAATCCATAGATGCTCTGAATGTCATTTTATGCAAAATTAAATGTCTCTAGAAAACCATCTATAGAAAAAAATCCGGTGGGTAAAACTCTTACAGCTTCCCATTTGGAAAAATACATACTCTTGGGTGCATGTTGCAATTTGTCTTTGCAGTATTTTCCCTCCAAAGTGGAACTGGGGAGTAAAAGGGTTAGAAGTGTTGGTAAATGATTGTCCAAAGCCAGCCAATGCAGGCAGGAACAAAGCAAAATAAGCAGCAACATCATTATTTGTAGGGTATCTTCTTAATACTGCTTCCTAAGTGTTAAAATTTACACCATTAATTTTTACTTAACAAGTAAAAAATACTATTTACAAAATAGTAACTTTACTAAATAATAACTGAATAATAATACTCTTTACTAAAAAAAAAGTAAAGACAGTTACAAAGTTACTAGAGTGAAAATTAAGCTTGTGCTACCAGTAGAAGGATATAAAGGTGTAATTAACTCTTACGTGGTATTAAAAAAAATAATCTGGGGAAGAGGGACTAGTTTGCAGAGCACAGAAATGTTCTTGGGAAATGCAGGAAGAGATTGGAGGACAGCAGAATAGATGTCCTTGTGCTTGCTGTTCCCTCGTTATCTGCTTAAACATAGTTATTCTGTATCAAATTCAAAGTCCATTGAACTAAAAGGTGTCTTTAATAGACTGTGAATCAAGCCTGAGTTGTACTAGGTTGGAACAAAAATTTCCAGTATGTATGCAGTTGAAGGAGACAATTTCAAACTCTGAATGGTGGATGAAAGGGAAAGGGTGAGAGTTCTTAGCATTTACTATTGGAGAATATGAATTTAGGCTTAGCATCCTGTACGACACAGCGTTGCAAGATGATGCCTCCAGACCATGCATGCAATGTGAGTGAGGGGTGCTTTTTTGCTCTGTAGTTGTCCAGAGACCGTGTTTCTAGTTACAACAGGTTTAACTCCCTCCCTGTGTGGTCAATGAAGCTGTCTCCAGTGCCTTCCACATAATTAAGGAATTATTTTGGCCTCCAGCCTTTATCTGCTACCAACATAATTGTAGAAGGGCCTGTCATCAAGTTGAAGAGACTACAGCTGTCCTCTGAAAGCACTAAAATGGGCATACAGCTCACTGCAAGAGCTCACCAGCAGGAATCAGCATTAACAAGAATTAGAACTATGTGCTCTAAAGGTCCTCAAGAGGAACTACAGCAAAACTGCACTAGTGTCTGTTAGACCAGACCAAACCCGAAAGGGAAAACACAGCCTCCATGTGGCCAAAACGGGATGGCATCTCTGCTGGTCATTGAGAAAGAGCATTTTGAGACAACAGCATTGAGCTCCCAAAACATTCAAAAGGTACAACCTATGCAAGAGGAGAAAGCACTCAACATCTGCCTTACCTAGGACATTACTGTAGTACCCATCCAATTCATCTTGCCAAAACTTCAAGAAAAATAAATCCATGTAAAAGTAGAAGAGGAAGTTCTGTAGTCTTTGCGCAAAGGACATCTGGTCTGTCAGCTCCACTGTGCTAGCAGGCACGTAAGAAGGTGGGGATGGGAGCCCACCACACAGCCGCTCTGCCACATTCCCAGCAGAGAAACGGAAGCTGTAGACAAAGGGAATTGCTAGGATTTCTGCTACAAGCTCCCCACCTATAGACAGGGGGTCAGCGATCAGAACATCAAACTTAGCCTGCTTCAGCTTTGCTATCAGCTGAGGATTCATCACCAGGGTGTCACAGGTCTGCTTTGACATATTGGTAAAGGCCTTCATGTCCTCATTCATCCTCCACATAATCTCCCAGGGGAAGAGATTAGAGATCTCATTCATCGAGAAATAGAGGAAATCTTCCATGAGAGTATCCAGGGTCTTCTGGGAAAAGGGGACTTGCAAGACTTCAAAGGTGAATGGAGAGGAGTTGTCTTGATAGTTGATGAGCAGGTTGCTTGAGGGCACCAGCACAGTCACTTCATGACCCCGGAGAACGAGCTCTTCCAGCAGCACTTTCACATTGATCCAGTGACTTCCATCGGTGGGCCAGACCACCACCTTCCCACAAAAGCCAGTGTTCCAGCAGCATGCATAGGCCCAGAGCAGCCAGGGGAACCTTGACCCCATCATCTCAGCAGTCCAGGTAGAGCTCCAATCTGACCAAGCTGGAAGCACTTTACTGCCCCAGTGTGCAAGCACTTCAGAGCCAGCCAATAAAAGTGAGATCCACTTGGTGCCAGCTTGGCAACAAAACACCACACATGGGAGGTCTGGGCAAGCAGCAAATCCCGTCCTGGAGCCTCCTGCAGAGCCACAGCTGATCTGGCACGTGATCAGGTGGCAACTCCTGTTTCTGCTCACTAAAATGCACCAAAGTGTGTTTTGCAGCATGTAAGGATCAGAAGCCCTTTCCCTGTGTTGTGGTTTAATCTTGATAGGCAGCTAAGCTCCACTGAGCCTTTCACTCCCCCCCAGCAGGAGGGGAAAAGAATGAGAAGGACAAAAGTTAGGGTATTCACGGGCTGAGATGGAGACAGCTTAATAAGTAAAAACCAAAAACAAGACCAGGAAAAACAAGCAGTGAAAAAAAGGAAATTGCTCAACACTAGGCAGTCCCTGAGCAACAGCAGCCCTAGCAAAATGTCCCTCCCCACGCCCCACAGCTTTTTTTTTGCTAAACACATCACGTGGTGGGGGATATTATTTTGGTCCAGGAGGGTCAGCTGTCCTGACTGTGTCCCCTCCCAATTTGTGCAACCCCAGCCTGGTCGCTGGGAGGAGCAGTGTGAGAAGCAGAAAAAGCCTTGATGCTGTGTAAAAGCTGCTCAGTAATAACTAAAGCATCCCTGTGTTACCAACGCTGCTTTAGGCACTAACCCAAAATACAGCCCCATGCAAGCTACTATGAAGAAAATTAATTCTATTCCAGCCGAAATCAGTATATCCTCATACCAGTTCTTCAAGGTGAAGGTACACATTCCTGTACCAAGCAGGAGCTCAGGCTGGGGAAAGCATATGAGCAACCCATGGGATGTTTTTGATACCTACAAGGTGAACTCCATCTATCACTACACTACAGACACTACAGCCTAGATGTGCAGTTTTGGCCTCTAAGAACAAACCTACCTGTAAAGCTGGTTACAATTTTTATCTCCTTCTTTGCTAGGTACAAAATGTCCTGTAGCAACTCACAACTAGCCCGCAGGATGCTCTAGTTCTGTCCTGTCTATAACCAGATGCTGTGGACACACCACACTACCGGTAGAAGGACACAGTCCTGGTGGAGGTGACTCCAGCGTCAGGCCACCCCAGGAGAGAAACAGGAGAAGGTGGGGAGCGTAGGTTTTGCTCACCTTGTTTCTTCTGTGCCTTCTCTTGCGAAGATGCTGCAAACTGACATCTGTGTATCTGTACCATGTGGTCCAGGACAGATAATGCCAAGACAAGAGACCTGAGTTCTCCTCTTGACTGTAGCCTGCAATTGTAGTGGAGGTGCTTGGTGATGCCAGCGTGTTGAGGGAAAGAAACAGGTACCTTCTCTCTCCTGAGCAGAGGGTGAATGAGGCTGAGACTCCTGAACACTCTTCCAGGAGCTCAGCACCACCACACGAGCTCCCCTCACTAGACAGTGGAGCAAGCAGTCTTTCATCATGCTTCAACCTCATCACTTGAAAAAGCCTCTAGATAGTTCTAGGAAAGCAGCTAGATTAATAAGAACCCTTAAGATTTTCCAAGGAGAAAGAGAAGGTGTATGCATACACTGCAGGAGCTGGGACATTGCCCCATTTCTGTGAGATGCTTTCCCCTTCCCTTCACACCTTCTTCAAGGCTGATACACTCCAGACCAAAGCATATCAGTTAGGGCAGAGAACAGCTAAGCTAACAGAGCTAACAAAGCAGGTATTGTACATGGAGCCCTAACGTTAAACCCCACCTTGAACAATAAAAAAGACAACACAAGATCTAAGCAACTCTGAGGCTTGCACAACAGGAGGTAAGCAAACAATGCTTCTGCCAGCACAAGATTTTCTAGTCTCTGTCAAACATCAAAAGCAACACCGGTAAACACACCGTAGAAGTGTTTGGTGGGTTCATAGTACCATTTTGCTATTCTTAGTGTTTGTCATGATTCGTCTATGGATATGATGGATTAGCTCTGTTCCAAGTGGCTTTAGCACTGCCTTACCTATTCCTAGAAATACCCATATCTGTACTAGTGTAGGAGGTCAGGATTAAGAGGTAACCTTTGTACTTGCCTGGATTGTTTGACTTGACACAGGAATTTTGGAGGAATAAGAGTGAGTTCAGGGATGTCTTGCTCCTAATTTCTGCCTTAACCTTTAACCTCTGGGTATTGTGTGTTCAGGACATATAATTTCTGGAAGAGGAGCCTTACCTAAAACATCACTGTAGTAGTATAGAATCATAAAATCATAGAATGGTTAGAGTTGGAAGGGACCTTAAAGATCATGAAGTTCCAACCCCTCTGCCATGGGCAGGGATACCTGCCACTAGAGCAGGTTGCTCAAAGACCCATCCAGCCTGGCCTTGAACACTTCCAGGGATGGAGCATTCACAATTTCCCTGGGTAACCTGTTCCAGTGTCTCACTACCCTCACAGGAAAGATTTTTTTCCTAACATCTAATCTAACCATCCCCTCTTTCAGTTTAAAACTTTTACCCCTTGTCCTGTCACTACACTTCCTGACAAAGTCCCTCTCCAGCTCTCCTATAGTCTCCCTTCAGATATTGGAAGGCTGCTTGCTATAAGGTCTCCCCGAAGCCTTCTCTTCTCCAGGCTGAACAAGCCCAGCTCCCTCAGCCGGTCTTCATAGGAGAGGTGCTCCATCCCTCTGGCCATATTCATGGCTCTCTGCTGTACCCGTTCCAACAGTTCTATGTCCTTTCTATGTTAAGGACTCCAGAGCTGGACATGGTACTCCAGGTGGGGTCTCACGAGAGCAGAGTAGAAGGGTAGAATGACCTCCTGTGACTTGTTGGCCATGCTTCTTTTGATGCAGCCCAGGATGAGGTTGGCTTTCTGGGCTGCCAGTGCACACTGACGGCTCATGTTGAGCTTCTCATTTACCGTCATTCCCAAGTCCTTCTCCTCAGGGCTGCTCTTAATTCACTCTCTGCCCAGCCTGTATTTGCGCTTGGGATTGCCGTGACCCAGGTGCATTGCACTTGGCCTTGTTGAACTTCATAAGATTCACACACGCCCATCTCTCAAGCCTGTCCAGCTCCCTCTGGATGGTAGCCCTTCCCTCCCATGTGTTGACCACACCACACAGCTTGGTGTCATCGGCAAACTTGCTGAGGGTGCCCTCTATCCCACTGTCCATGTCTCCGACAAAGATGTTAAATAGCACTGGTCCCAGTACCGACCCCTGAGGAACGCCACTCATTACCGGCTGCCTCTTGGACATTGAGCCGTTGACCACAACCCTTTGAGTGCAGCCATCCAGCCAGTTCCTTATCCAGCAAGTGGTCCATTCATCAAATCTATGATTTTCCAGTTTTGATACCAGGATGTCATGCGGGATTGTGTCAAACATTTTGCATAAGTCCAAGTATTGTAAAAGGCCACCAAATTTGTCAGGCACAAATTGCCCTTGGTGAAGCCATGTTGGTTGTCTCCAATCACCTCCTTGTTTTCAATGTGCCTTAGCAGAGATTCCAGGAGGATCTGCTCCATGATCTTGCCAGGCACAGAGGTGAGACTGACTGGCCTATAGCTCCCTGAGTCTTTTTTTTTCCTTTTTTGAATATCGGGGTAATGTTCCCCTTTTTCCAGCCAACGGTAACCTTGCCAGATTGCCATGTTTTCTCAAATAAGATGGAAAGTGACTTAGCAACTTCATCCACCAGCTCCCTCAGGACCCGTGGATGGATTTTGTCAGGTCCTATGGACTTAGGCACCTTCAGGTTCCTTAGGTGGTATTGAACCTAATCTTCTCCTACTGTGTGCACTTCTTCTTTCTCAGAGCCCCCTGTTTTACCTTCCATGACTTGGGCAGTGCAGTTTGAGCCCTTGCCGATGAAAACTGAGGCAAAGAAGTCATTCAGTAGCTCAGCTTTGTCCATATCCTGGGTGGACAGGTCTCCAGTTTCCTTCCAGAGAGGGCCCACAGCTTCCCTAGTTTTGCCTTTGTCACTGACATCTCTGTAGAAGTTTTTCTTATTGTCTTTGATGTCCCTGGCTGGATTCAGTTCTGTCTGGGCTTTTGCTTGTCTGATCTAGTTCCTGGCCACTTGAAAAGTTTCTCTATTCTCGGACAGTTTCTCTATATTCCTATATTCCGGTGTCTCTATATTCCACCCAGTCTTGGTATTGATCCCAGCTTCCCCAGAAAAAGTAACAATATACGATATCCAGCACAGTGTAGGTGAGGATGTTTTTTAGCCTTTCCAGGAAGGACATCTGATCTGTTAGGTAACTTACAGTTGCTGGTACATAGGAAGGAGGTGCTGTGAGAGTCCCATGGAGCCACTCTATCATATTGCCTATGGAGAACCAGATAGTATACACAAAGGGGATACCCAGCTTCTCAGCAAACAGCTCCCTACTGGGTGCCAGTGGATCTACTAAGAGGACATTGAAGGCAGATGCCCTCAGTCTCTCCAGCAGCGCCTTATTCTTCAGGACTTCATCAGAAATGAATTTGGTTACATTCTCCAGCTTGTGCATGAATTGAACTATCTTGTAAAGACTTTCCCAGATAGGTAGCACTCTCCTCATAAAGTCAAGAATGACTTCATGACTTACCGCTTGTTACGGTAAGGTAGCCATCTCCGGTTTTGTGATCAACCACCTCGAGCTGGAAGGGTGAGGGCTGCGTGGGGTCGAGGATGAGGAAGCATGAAGGCAGCAGCACAGTCACCTCGTGGCCCCGGACCACAAGCTCCTGGAGTATTTACTTCATGTTCAGCCAGTGGCTGTTGTCAGCCGGACAGACCAACACCTTCCCCCCTGATCCCCAGCCCAACAGCCAGCAGCCACAGCACTGCCACCCTCTTCCCAGCCATAGCCTGCCCTGCGTGGCAGTGGCCCCCTGGCCTTCCTTCACCGGCAGCAGCAGCAGCACTCCCAAACTGGGCTGGGCGTGCGTGATACTGGCTTGCTACGGAGGGCCGGGAGCCAAGGTAGCTGTTGTGAAATCCTGTCCTAGATAATGTCATGTTTTCCTGGGTAAGAAGGCGACTGGGACCAGCTGGCACCATCTGGTGGTAAATAGCTTGCTGAGGCGGGAAGATGTACTTCCTTTAGGGCAGCGGGGGGAGCTCTCAGTTCTCGGGGGCTCAGTCCAGTGAGGATTGTGACTTGTTGGTCATGCTGTTCCTCCTGACTGTCTAACTACAGTCTCTATGTTATTTGGTAGAAGAGGTGACTTTTTCATTCTTCTGGCTCTTTTAAGAACCGCTGGGTATGAAGCAAAGGTGTTCACCTACTGTGCGCTCACCCTTTTGCTCTGTAAAACCCCATAGCATCTGTCTACAGTGCACTTAAGGTGGTGATCCAGGACTACAGCTAAAAAGTTGTTTCTTAAAGTGGATGCAACTACACAGCAAGTGATTCCAGTGTCGGAGTAAGATTGTCCTCACATGAACTTGCCTCTTCCAGAGCATGTATTGTGAGAGGCCAGATCTGGTGGGTGATGGTGTGGGCTGCCCTGCCTGCCACTAGGTGCCAATTATGCACTATAAGTTGAACCAGAAAGTCTGTTAAACAGATTTATTTATGGTCACCCTTCTCATGTGCAATTACGAAATAATATCCTCTTCACTGTGCCAAAAGTCATTACTGGGCTCCTGCCCAGCTCTGTTATGCAATGTTTTCCTAACATTGTGCAAGGCTTTTGCTACAGCTTCTATGCTGCCTAGGGTATCCTTTCCAGCATGAAAATGAGGGTGATGGAAGCACTTGGGTTGTGAATAACCAAGCTGAGATACCTCATCTGCTGTGTATATGGCAACAGTTTGGTGTACTTGTGGAGTCCTGCAGCGTGCAGATATTTGCAGGCAATTGAACTCTGAGAGATTTGCAGGCCCTCTTTTCCATTAGTTCAATGTAAGGTTGCTTAAAAATATCATGTTGATCACATATGATTAATACCTAAATAAACAGATTATTCTACATATTCACTCCAAGTAGTCCAAAAGAAAAACCTGCAGAGGAAGACTGACTGCTTTCACTGTTTTCTTGTTGGGTGGAGGGAATATTTTAAATAAAATTGATTTTGTGCAGAAAGAATTGGTTTTAGATGACCAGTGATGTAATTAAACTCTCTTATTATTTCAGTATTGCTGCTGAGGGTGGCAGGATTGTCTCGTAATTCACCAGCTCCCCCCTCCTTGTTATGATGCTCTGGATTAAGAAAACAGTTCTGTTCCTGGCTGCTTTCTGTGCAAGTAGTCATTGGAGTTCCCTTGCTGAGGGGCCTGTATGGCGTGGAAGTTGTTTCAACCTCCACATTAAAATAGTTATGGCAAAAGTAAAATCCACTGGTTGGGATGACCACAGATCCCCATCTCAGTGCAATGGCATTGCAGCACAGCACCCTGACAGGGCAGCAGGTACAACTGATGGACCCTGGTGCCTCATTTCCTTTTCTGCATAAGAACATAATGACAAACTTCTTGCTGACATCTCTCAGGCCTTGGCTTTGCCTCCCTGCCAGGTTCCTAGCTCTGTAGGTCATAAGGTAGGAGACTGTGTAATGAGAAATGAAGTAGTAGAAGACTTACCTAAGACCTTGCTATAGTAGATATCCCATTCTCCCCAGTAGCTCTGGAAAACATAGTCTTGCAGATGGTAAGACATGATGTTTTTTATTCTCTCACTGAAGGACATGCAGTCAGTGAGCTCAGACAGGGCTGCAGGTGTGTAGGATGGTGGGGCTGGGATCTTGCCACAATGCCTCTCCACAGTGGAGGCTGGGGAGAATCGCAGTGAGTAGATGAAGGGAATGGATAACTTGAGAGCCAGGAGGTCCCCACAGAGGGTCACAGGGTCTGACAGCAGCAGGTCATAGCTAGACCCCTGCAGGTGAGCCATCAGCTCTGGGTTGGTGAGCACTGCATTGCACATTATCCTGTTCATCTGGTGCCAATTTTTGGACAGTTTTCCTAGCTGCTTGTAAAACTGCCAGAAGGTCAAGGTTGTTGGCCTGTTATTCAGCCACAGTGCCACTACATCCGTGATCATGTTCTCAACAGTGTCTTTCTTGAAGGGCACGTTATAGACCTCAAACTTCTCTGTGGCCTCAGCCCTGGGTTTAATGAAGAGGGAAGCATTGGATACCAGGATGGTAACGCTGTGCCCACGGTGGATGAGCTCCTGTATAACTATCTTGACATTTAGCCAGTGGCTGCCTTCTGTTGGCCAGACCAACACATTCCCACAGAAGACGGGCCCTAGAAGAGCGACCTGAAAAAAGAGCAGCTGGAGGTATTTCTTAGAGACAGTGGCATTTGTGGCCATGACAGGCTTAAGGGCTAGATAGCCTGGGAGTATTCCCTTCCAGTTGGGAGTGCTGCACCTCTGTGTTGTTTTTGATGGCTCTTTACTAGCACTCTTAGCAGAAGCAGGAGTGGGGCCTTTATAACCCATGTTTTGTTTTAGGTCTGAAAAGACAGAAAGGATGTTTGGTGATTCACTTTTCTCCCTTTTTGCCTTCTACCCTGTTAGGTTCCCCATGAGGGAGCTCCTTTCCCTGGTTAGCAGGGTGGCATCAATCCCTGCTGCTGTCAAAGGTCTGCTTTCAAGCTATCCTTTTGCACATGAAGAACCCTTTAATTTTTCATGCCTTTTGTAGTTTTTCGGTGGAATCCTTAAAATGAAATAAAAGCAAATAACAGAGGGGCTCTTCTAGCTGTGTAACTACTGTACCAGAAAGTGCTGGCAGATTTACTATAAGTATTGGTGGCACTACTGCCAACACTGGAGAAACACTGAGGTTTGATGGAGAATGGATGACCACGTCTGATTTTAAAAAGCCTGTTTTCAATTGCAGCAGCTGTGTTATTTGTATACTGTAATGTTTCTGTTACTCATGGCAGCAAATCTACCTGTATTTAAAGCCATATTTCTCTTATTCTGAGAGTTTCCCAGCTTTCTCCACCTTTTTTTCCCAGAAGCAACACAGAGGCTTACTTAGCCAACAGGCAGCTATCTTGCCTGAAGGTACTGCCAGACTTGGGGCAAGAGCCCTGGACAACACATGGTGGAGGAACACATATGACGGGACTAACAGTGGCAAACTATACCATAGGCATCCTTAAGCCTCCTCAACCCATCTACAGCCATGTCCCTGATGGTAAATTATATGAATTACTGGTAGTCACGCCCCAGCCCCTAGAGAAAGCTGCTGCCTCTCCAGGCTTCACCATTAATTCAAGTTGCTGCATCTTTGCAGAGGAAGAAACTGCAAGTGAACCAGCCCCCTGGGTGCCAGCTCTGGTACTCAAACAAATCAATTCTGTTGCTCCCATGAAGTAGCAATGCCAGAGTCAGGACAAGGAAGGAGAGGCCACAGGATGCACTGAAGTGGCTGACTTGGAAGCAGCATGCTTTTTCAGGGTGAGAAGTGCTGATGCTTCCCATGCTGCAACAAGGCAGAAAATCCTTCATTTGGGCAGTGATAATGCCAATAATAACATATAGTTTGTTCTGATACGTGACAGGTGGTTTCCAACTGTTCCCACACAGTTCTTAACACAGGGAGCTCATTGCTAGTGTCTGGGGCACATCACCACCAACCTGGTCATGCTGTGGGTCCGGTTCAAGTGTCTAAACTTGGACATGGGGTCCTTCCGACCCCTAAAAGTGCTTCTGAGAGCAAAAGCCACATCTTCTGGGGTGGCACTGCTGCTTGGAAAGTTAGCACTTGAATGTAAGGCACTGTGTCCTGAAGCAGCTCTTAACCATCAGGAGCTGATATGACAACTGAAACCCATGCAAATATTGATACACTTGATCCAACACAATTTTGGGAACAAATGCCATGCAGCAAAAAACTCTTACCTAGCAGAGTCTTCAAGGGTGTGTAAGCATCATGCTCTGAGTTGCAAGGTGCAATTTACTACACCTTTCTGCTTCTGTTCCTTGCTGCTCACCTCCTCTGTGCCTGGGCTGCTCTGGAGAGGTTGGGTGTCAGAAAGGACCTTAAATAAGTTACCCTCTGAACTGGGATTTTGCAAAAGGAGGAAGTAATACAATACGGGATGATCACTTGATAGCAACAAGGCATGTGTTCTGGGATTTTTCATTGCTTCTTATGCTCCAGTAATTTAACAGTCAAGGTGGTCTTCCCCATGCTAGGGTATATTAAAATGTTATTACAGAGCTGGATGCTCAGAAGGACTTTGCATCCTCTAGCTCAGAAATAGAGTGTCTGACTGCTAAAAAGAGTTTTCACTCCCTTCAGGGTCCCAGCTGGCAAAGCAAAATTGGTTGTTACGTAATAGACTTGTTTATAAACTGTCCACAGGGACATAGAGAAAATCTTGTGGTTTCTTTGCAGAGTTTTTCAAAAGTCAGTATGTTACCTGTGCTGGGTGTGTGGCCCTTGATTCTTTAGATCTAGGCAAGTTTTTAATGACCTGAACATATAGGAATCTAAAGATGCACCTCCTTGGTTTTTAAATATTGTTCATAATAATCAGCCTGGCTTTTTATAAACACTCAGAATTCAGGGAGAATTATGTCAGTGTGTTTCAACCGTAATTTAGCCGTGCAGCCAGGAGTTTCACTACGATCACTCCATATACATTTGTGTTCAGATAGTATCTTTTTTCAGGCTAATTTAGCTTATTTGGGAAAGTTCTATAAGAAACTTAAAGCTTTTCCAGCAGCTGTTGAAATGTTCAGATAGGCTAGGGCAGATGGGAAGCTAGGTTTAATTTCTAACCACTCAATAACTAATTCCTCCATAGCAAATGAGAGCAATTACTAGGGGAACCAGAGGGTTAAATTTGTCTTGTTTCCACGGCCAGGTTTTCATGAGGATACTCAGATTACTCTCAATGCAGAGAAGATATGTATTTCGAGAGGATTAAAGAACAGCATCCAGCAAATGAGAGAAAAATGGGGCTGAAGAAGGTAAATGGTGTTAAGTGTCTGTTTTTCACACATCTCGCATTACTAAGTAGAAGTGCTGCAGACACTGATGCAACTTCCAGCCTTGTTAAATAACGACAGGCTTTTCGAGGCAAAGGGGAGTTATGCAAAAGTTGGGCAATACAAACTGGTGTGTTCCACATACGGGTCTCTTCACCGTTTTGCTAACTGGGGGGTACAATGTACAGCCACCTTTATTTCTAGAAAACCTTGATGCTAGCCAGCACCTCAAAAATTCAGTGCCAGGGTAGAAAAGGGAGAACGACCCAATAACTCTGGTTTTCCTTTCACTTGTTACAAAAAGCAGCTTCTGGACTGAAAACAGACTTTGAAGTCTTGACTATCTTTCCTTTTTTTTCTTTTTTTCCTTTTTTTTTTTTTTTTTTTTTTTTGCAGAGCGGGTGGGGTGGAGAAAAGTGGATGGAGAAAATGTCAAGGTTGGCTCATCCCCGAGGACAGACTGAATTAAGCAATTTTGCAAAGGAAAATGTGCAAATATTCAGGCAAAATGCCTACTCCCATGTAATCCCCAGAGGTAATAGGGAAACTCCAGAAAAAGTTAATGAGCTGAAATAACCGTACCATAACCACCTTTTTCAGCTAAAATGTATTATTATACCTCTATCTTGCAGCTGTGGGACAAAAATACCATGGGCTAGGTTTATAGCATAGCACTTGTTTTTATTGATTCAGTTTAAGATTTTATGAACTCTCTTCACTGCTGCTGCAAAGCTGCAGGGTCACCTTGGCTTGTAAACTTATAGACACTGGGGTGGCTTGCACTGGATCCATTTCCACTCTGCAAAGCCAAAAAAGAAAAGGAAATGAGAGACAGTCCAGGCCAAGCTTTTGGCCTCTGCTGGGAACTGTGCATTTTTGGGGGAGAAGAGTTGCTGCACCCTGTCCTTGTCTACCATGAGGTGCAGCAGCAGAAACTTGACGAAGCTGCCTGCAGATATGGCACACCCCTGTATTGCCAACATCTGTCCCACCCCCTAGGGAAAGCTGAGTGCTTTAGAGATTGGCAAAACTGCAAATATCGAGGGCAGAGACGTGATGGGATTCATCTAATGGCTCCCAGACCCAAAAGGGGCAGTTGCTCTCTCCCTCACACATTCTCATGCATGTTTGCTGCTCATGGTCCCATGCCAAGCCTTTCCCTGTGCCAGGTCAGCTTGCCAATGGTTTATTTTAGTGGATGAGTTTGTTGCTGGGCCAGGGAAGAGTTGGGCAAAGACCAGGCTATCACAGAGAAGGGGTACCCTCAAATGGTTGGCCAGCAACCATTGTACTGGGCCACTTAGTAATGTATTCCCATGATGTAATACATTTGTGTGTTCATAGCTCTGCAGGGGACCAAAAACTAAATTGCAATTCCTGCTAAATTGTGACTGAATCCACTAGTTGTACATAACTCTGCTGCTATGCTGCTTCTAGCTTCTTTCTGGTCTAAAAAAGAAACGTGGAAGCAGAGCAAAGCCCATCTCTGGACAGGGGATATTAATCACAAATAACTCTTTCTTACTTGGATGTAGCCCGATCAAGGTCCTAAGCCACATCTGGGTTTTGCAGGAGTGAAGCTTTGCTGTTTGACACTGGAAGCTGCTGGCACAAGGTTTGTACCTGGGCCTTGGTACACAAGTTGTACCTCTGCCACTTAGTCCCCAGAGGTGTATCCATGTGGGAAGTCTGCACCTCAGCCTCGGCACGCATCCTTGGACAGCCTCCTTGCCAAGCACTGCCTGTGACCACAACTCCTCTTGTCTTTCAGCATGCAGGGAAAGCAGAGACTGCTTTTCCTCTGATATTGCAGATTTGGAGCTGATCCGTTGTGACAGTCTGGGATGCAGAGGGGAGCACCTCATCTTCTGCTAATTGGAGTGTGGAGGAGTGTTTCTGCACATCTAACTGGGACACAGATAGAGGCAACCCCTCTGCTACCAGGAAATCAGGCTTGGACATTTGTTCTTGGGCTTCACCTTGTAATTGTGAGGGATGCCATTTCATCCCTGTGAGTATTTCACCAGGAGAGGTTTGTGTTTCCTTCTCTGTTTGCCGTGGAAGCATGGATGGGACTTCAGCTGGGGCTTTTAAGGCTGGAGGAGTGACAAGGAGGACCTTTTTCTGCTTTAGATGTTATCAGCTCGGATGTCTGGGCCTCTGCATGTAATGTGGGAGCACCCTGCTCTTACTGTGTGGCATTAAGGACTTCCCCTGAGCTCCTGCCTCTAAGCCAGCAGGAAACCCCTTCTGTGGTCCATGGCTCCACTCTCAGGCATCTGCACATGGCTGTGATGCAAAGGGCTCCTCTGTCCCTGCTGGGACTTTCACCTGCCACGTGTACACCTCAATATTAAAAAGCAGTGGGAAGAGAGGCACTGAATTCATATCAAGGGATTCAAAGTCCTGGTTTTACAACAGCGTTTATGAGGGAGCTGTACTCGGCCTGCCCTGATTTTCTAGATGGTGCTTTTAAGGGCAAAGTTAATTCTGTGAACCTTCCTCTGGCCTCATAATCAAATACTTGTTTCTTTCCTGGGTTCTTAGCAGTTTGAGTCTACACAAAACTTCTGGGGCACAGCATTTAACCTCTCCTAGCTGGTTACATTGCATCTCTTCAGCTCCTAAAAAGCACCATATCTACAGTAGCAAGGATGGGTGCTGTTTGCTGTTTGTCCAGGGACAAAAGATAAATGAAAAAAAAATAATAAATTGTTCTCATTGAGAGCAGCAAACAAAAGCACTTGCTAAAGCATGTATGATGCCCTTATACATTTCATGGGAGCTGCTATCTGAAATATGAAGAGGCAAGAGATGTCATTAGAGTGTCATCTAACACACCAGAGATGCTTTGAGGAAACAAAAAGTAATAAATCTATGTGTTTCTACACAAATGGAAATATCTAAGGAGCAAAGCAGGGGCGACTGGACATCCTGGCTTTATATCCAAGCAGCAACAGGTGTGCAAGAGATTTATGGAGGGAAAACAATGCCTGACATAAGTTGTAGAGGAACAAGTTGTTGCCGTTAGTGGAAGAGCAGTCTTTGGCAAGAGCAGAGAGGCCAAAACATGTGCTGGTGATGTTGAGTCGCAACAGCAGGAATAAGAATGAAAGGAAATTCCTGTAGCAAGTTGTCATAATGTCAAGGGGCTAAGAGATAATTTAGCAAAGGAAACCCAGCACCTGAATAGACTCAAATGCCTTCAGCCTAAAAACACACAGCTGAGGGAGACTGCATTATGAGAAAAGCCTATAGAGCTGAAGGATGGCAAGATAATGTGGGTGAATTGCTGGTAGTATCTCAGCACATGAAGCAAGAGACCTCAAAAAAACCCAAACCATTTAAGAAAGCTGTGAGGGAAAAGCAAACCCCCAGGAGAGGCATAATGTGCTATGGGATGTGGTGAATGTCACAAGAGTCAGGGTTTCAAAGGCAGATGTGCAGAAGACAAAACTACATTCACCTGACACAGGGAACCGCATCTGGCCCAGGACTTGCTTTCCTACATGACATCTTTCCTGTATGACAGAAGTGGCTGAAACCACCCTTAACAGTCCAGGTATCTCTGCTCCTGCCTGGGTTATTTTTACCACCTTCTCTCTGGCACCTCTGGCTCAGCTTTGTTTGTACTGAGACTGCAAGGTAAGAGGGCACAGTAAGGTTGAGAGCCTGCTGTGTTGTTCTGTAACAAGTCACCACAATCAAGCAACACACAAAATGCATCACACAACACAGAGAAGCTCCCAGCGTCTGAGGGAGAACCATAAGCAATTTGCAACTATTATATTATAACTTAAAGTAAGTCCAAGGAGGGATCTTCTCTTTTTCTCCTTGTTTTCTCCCTACACATCCTGTAGTTAAGACCTACCACTGATGCTGTGGCACCCACCACCCCTGACTTTTGTTAGGTTTGTTACCACAACCTTAATGGCCAAGCTCCAAGGGTTTTGCTGAACGATGATTGTGTCACATCCCATAGCCCCTGTTTCAGCACTGGGTTCTGCCTGAGTGCATCCCTGCCCCTGGTCAGTTTTTTTAACCTCATGGCCTATTTCATCCACTCCTGAGAAAGAAATTGCATTTTCAGAGATGCTCTGTGCCTACAAGCACTTAATATTTCCTCCAGGTTGCAGGCAAATTTTTCTTGCACGTGTACCAAGCAGAAAAGAGGATGATGAACATGGGCAGGAGGGGACAGCATTTGAGGAACTGGGACCCAACAATCATCCAACTCAGTTTTCTTTTCTTACATGACTGTGACATGAAAACAGTTATTTTAAAAACACCAGCTTTTAGCAATGTTGTTCTAACGCCCTAGAGGCCCCACCTTGAATACTGTGTTCAGTTTTGGACCCCTCACTACAAGAAAGACATTGAAGTGCTGGAGAGAAGGGCAACAAAGCTGGTGAGGGGTCTAGAGCACAAGTCTTATCAGCTGAGGGAACTGGGATTGTTCAGCCTGAAGGAGGCCGAGGGAAACCTTATCACTCTCTACAACTACCTGAACGGAGGGTGTAGCGAGGGGGAGGTCTGGCTCTTCTCCCAAGTAACAAGTGATAAGACAAGAGGAAATAGCCACGAGTTGTGCCAGGGGAGGTTTAGGATGGATATTAGGAAAATTTTCTTCACCAAAAGGGGTATCAAACATTGCAATGCTCTGCCCAGGAAAGTGGTGGAATTGCTATTCCTGCAGGTATTTAGAAGATAGGCAAACATAGTGCTGAGGGACATGATTTAGTGATGGTTTTGGCAGCATTAGGTTGATGGTTGGTCTCAATGATTTTAAAGATCCCTTCCAACTCAGATGATTCTATGACTTTTTGTGTCATTGTGCTGCAGGGTGCCCTTTATCTATGTTTTTTCTGTCCATGGTGAGAGGGGAGCAGCTGAGGAGACCCTTTCCTCTGACACCCCTGATGGGAGATATGGTTGTCAGGAGAATGGGACAGCATGGCAGCTTCCAGGTTCCTGAGAGAAGAACAGCACAAAAGTGACCAGCAAAATCTCCTTTTTGCTTACAGCTTCATTGCTCCTGGGTGGAAGGATTGGTCCCAAGATCCCCAGGCTGTGTTCATCTCCCACCCACCCTGGGCCTAGTTTTGCCCCCACCCTGCTCACCTCATCTCTCCCTCATGGCCCCAGCAGTGAGAGGGAAGCATGGCATGATCACTGTGCCTTGTCCTGTCCTCCCTAAAGTGTGACATCAGCAGGGGGGTTTCTGAGGTGGTGGGTGCAGACCCTATGTGAGCCCCAACCCCAGTAGAGATGCACAAGCAGAAGCTGCTAGCAAATTTTATTCGTCACGTGATGGAAATGCCTTTGTACTGTGTTCCGGGTTTTTTTTTTTAAAGAAAAAAATACCCACATGTGTATCCTGCAAATGCCCTGGGTGGGCAATGTGGGGCTGGGGTGATGCGAGGTGGGGTGAGGCTCCACAGTACTTTGTAGGAAAGCAACAGCTTTCACGTGGCGCAGAGATAAAACTTTAGTTTTGCAAAAGTCCCTCTGGAGCAGGGAAGCCAGTGAGACACAGGCATGCTGGTGAGGAGCTGGAGCTGCTGCCAGTGAGTGGGATGGGTGGGGGTGCATCTGGGGGACATGCAATGGTGTCTCCTCAAATCTGGGTGCGGAAGCGCAGATCGGTGCCTGACATCTTCTGCGCATAGTCCTGGTCAAAGCGCTCGCTCTGGGCCACAGTGAAGTGGTTCTTCCAGTCACCGGTGGTGCCTGGGGACAGGCGAAATAGCGTTCAGCAGGGGGGTGGGGGCACCATGGTCTGGAAGCCCCCAGAGCTGCTTACCTTTGCGCATGAAGGGGGAGATGCTCTGGTCCATGAAGTGGGAGGGCACCATGGTGTAGTTGGTGGTGGGATTGTCCCTCATGGCCTCAAAAGAGTTGTGTGGGGTAATGGCATCCAGCGCCGCCTCTGGCAGCTCCTTCCCCAGGAAATGGGCCACTTTGGCAATCTCCCGGCGGAGGTCCTGCAGGACACAAGGTGATACCCTCTCGCCACCCCCCAGACCCTATACCACCATCCAGCCCGGTCCCTCACCTCCTTCAAGTCCTCNCCACATGTGTATCCTGCAAATGCCCTGGGTGGGCAATGTGGGGCTGGGGTGATGCGAGGTGGGGTGAGGCTCCACAGTACTTTGTAGGAAAGCAACAGCTTTCACGTGGCGCAGAGATAAAACTTTAGTTTTGCAAAAGTCCCTCTGGAGCAGGGAAGCCAGTGAGACACAGGCATGCTGGTGAGGAGCTGGAGCTGCTGCCAGTGAGTGGGATGGGTGGGGGTGCATCTGGGGGACATGCAATGGTGTCTCCTCAAATCTGGGTGCGGAAGCGCAGATCGGTGCCTGACATCTTCTGCGCATAGTCCTGGTCAAAGCGCTCGCTCTGGGCCACAGTGAAGTGGTTCTTCCAGTCACCGGTGGTGCCTGGGGACAGGCGAAATAGCGTTCAGCAGGGGGGTGGGGGCACCATGGTCTGGAAGCCCCCAGAGCTGCTTACCTTTGCGCATGAAGGGGGAGATGCTCTGGTCCATGAAGTGGGAGGGCACCATGGTGTAGTTGGTGGTGGGATTGTCCCTCATGGCCTCAAAAGAGGTGTGTTGGGTAATGGCATCCAGCGCCGCCTCTGGCAGCTCCTTCCCCAGGAAATGGGCCACTTTGGCAATCTCCCGGCGGAGGTCCTGCAGGACACAAGGTGATACCCTCTCGCCACCCCCCAGACCCTATACCACCATCCAGCCCGGTCCCTCACCTCCTTCAAGTCCTCATAGAAGAGGTAGAGGATGGGGTGATCCTTTCTCCGCTCCCAGTAGCCCTTAACATGGTCATACCAGGAGCCATATGCCACTGTGTGGGGAGAGCAGCCAAGGGGATGGGGATTGTCAGTGTGAGAGCTGAAGACAGGATATGAGGTGACACCACCCACCCCAACCAGGGGATGCCCCTGTCCCACCTCTGCCAGCCATGAACTCCTCCAGGTACTGGGCCCATGTCCCAGGGTGCGGTTCAAACTTGTTCATTAGGTCAAAATGGTAGAAGGAGACGGCCACATCCTTGGCGTTGCGCCCCACATAGATCATCTGCAGAGGGGTCAGGAGGTATGAGGGACAGCTCCAGAACCCCCAACAGGGGGAATGATCCTGCTCCTAGGACTTCCAGCACCACTTAAGATGCTGGAGGGAACAGCAGCAGGTCCTGACCCAGGGCAACAGGGACACTGCAATGCCTCCTGGGGCAGAGACCAGGGCTGGGGGTTACCTTGCAGCAGTTTTCCCAGAAGGATTTGGGCAGGATATGTGCAGGCAGGTGAGTCTTCACCACACGGGGCGAGGCCATGGTGGCCAGCAGGTCTGTCCCTGGAGGACCCCAAAGCATATCAATAACAGGCTCTCATCAGAGTCCCCTTGGGCTCAGCCCCTGGAGGTGGGCCTGTGGCCAAGCCTCCACACCCTACTACCTGCCGGCATCTCCCCGTGGGCAGCAAACTCCAGCATGGGCACCCTATGGCTGATAATGTCCCGCTTGCACTTCTCAGGGTTGCCACCTTGCAGGATCATGTCCACGATTTCAGTGACCCAGGTGGTGCCTGGGGAAAGAAACCCACCAGGGGGAGACCAGTGCAGTGTTGGTGGGGTCTCAGCACCAACAACCCCCTGGACCTTGACTGGGTGCCACGGGGGTGAGGGGAAATCCTGCACAGCTTTGTCAGAGAGCCCTAAATGCACTGCATCCTGCAAGCAGCAGGTCCCAGCCATAAAACACACTCCCTCACCCAGCACCACCATGTCTGGTGGGCTTGGGGACACCCACCAGATTTGGGGAAAGTGACCACCACAATGTCTTCAGGGCGGCTCTGGAAGCTGTCAATCCGCTCCCAGTTGTGGGCGAAGGCGTTGACCATAGGGACACCGTGCACCATGAGACAGGGCTGCCGCAGGTAGGTGTCTGGATTGGCCATCCTGCTGGCAACGGGGACACATTGGGGAGGTGGCCAGTGAGGAAGGGGCCCATACCCTCCCAGGGCAGCCGCTGGTCAGGACAGTGCGAGCGTCTGGCACTGTGCCTGCCCAGGGAGCGGCAGTGACGCTGCTAGTGCAGGGACCAGAGGTCACCACAGTCCTGCCACTGCACTCACCACTGGGGACAGAGGTCCCATCTGCAGGGGCCGGAAGCCCACCTTGTTTGTGCCCCATCGAGGGCTGGGGGTGCCCATGAGGTGCCAGTATCACCCAGGCATGACACCTCTCTCCCTGCCTCAGCTCCCCAGGGAAGCAGGGAAGCAGGTCCCGGGGGTTATTGCAGCAGCCCGTACCCCAGAGGGAGGTTTAGGGGTGCTGGCTGACACCTAAGTACCCCAAACTCCCCAGCCTGGACCCCACAGCATATGACCCCGAGTGGCTGAGTGTGGGCAGGGCACCCCTAGGTCACCCCCAGGGCACTCTGGGGCACCCGGCTCACCTAAAGCTGTGCTGCTCTTCGAGGAGAGTGACGCCAGGAGGCTGAGAGCAGAGGACAGGGAGATGTGAGGCCCTGCAGCTGTTTTTACAGGGAGGAGAAGGGAAGGGGCAGGACGGGCGAGGGCAGCAATATTTGCTAGCGCTGCGGGAGGGAGGAGCAAACATGGGGAGAAGCCAGCAGCCACGGACCTCCCCACAGGGCCATAACGGACATCTCCTGCCCCACCGGCCCAGCTCCCCACCCACAGATCCCAGCCCTTGTCCCCCAGTGTGGGGATGGGAAGACCATCTCTTGCTGCCTGTGTTCAGCCAGCCCCTTCCCCGCACACGGTTTTGCCAAAATCCTCCGCAATCCCCTGTGCTGCCAGCAGCAAGCCACAGCAGTCAAAGGGATGTGGGGTGGCCCCAGCTTGTCCCCAGCCTGAGGAGAGGCCAATGGCCCCAGGGTCAGAGCAGGCACAGGGCAGTGAGCATCATGTGCAGGTTTAGGGAGGACATTTTATTTCTCTCCAGCAGTCCCAGGAAAGGGGAAGGAGCCCCTCCAGTGCAGCGACAGTGCCATTGGTGTGGGGTGCATCTGGGGGACATGCAATGGTGTCTCCTCAAATCTGGGTGCGGAAGCGCAGATCGGTGCCTGACATCTTCTGCGCATAGTCCTGGTCAAAGCGCTCGCTCTGGGCCACAGTGAAGTGGTTCTTCCAGTCGCCGGTGGTGCCTGGGGCCGGGCAAAATAGTGTTCAGCAGAGAGTTGGGGGCACCATGGTCTG